>PVKP010022571.1:0-37459 GCA_004027715.1 Plecturocebus donacophilus | reverse complement strand
TAACAAATATTTACAGAACTCTCCTCCCACAAATCCACAAAACATACATTTTTCTCAGTATCACATTATACCTATTTTAAAAGTGACCACATAACTGGAAGTAAATCACTCCCCAGCAATTGCATAGCATTTCACAGGTTTAAATAAAATATTGGTTGGCTGCTTATTTGTTATTTTCATCCCCTATTCCTTCCTGTCTACATTGTTAAACACAATTATTGGCATAAAAGAGGTTTTTAATACCCATTTTTAGACTGCATTCTAGCCTGGGCAATAAAACAAGAATCCCGTTCTCTCTCCCTCTTTCTCTTCCTCTTTCTTTCTCTCTTTCATTCTTTTTTTTCTTTCTTTTGCTGTTTCTTTCTTTTTCCTTTTCTCTTTTTCTAAAATCTCTTCCTCTTTTAAAAAAAATGCACTGCTAAAATAGTATCATAAGCAAAGTTTGTCAATTTTACAATTTAGAATTTATAATCAAATGCTCAATAACTTGCCATTCAAAGGATGCATTTTTTAATGAATGAATTAATTTTGTTCATAGGCAAAAATAGAATTTGAACTGGGTACAGTAGCTTATGCCCGTAATTGCAGCTATTCAGGAGGCTGAGACAGGAGGATCCCTTGAACCCATGAGTTTGAGGCTGCAGTAAGCCATGATCAATCACACCACTGCACTCCAGCCTGGGGGACAGAGTGAGACTCTGTCACTTAAAAAAAAAAATTTGTCCATTAAAAAATTTGTCCTTTGAATTACACCTGCTGTCATGTAATTTAGAGACTAGGAAAGGAAGGGATAGTTTTGTACTGTACTATCTTAGCTAAGATGAAATCATGTTTCTCAGAACTTTCTTTCATGTATAATTTTGGTTTCATGTTGATCACAAGGTACATCAGTTTGAGATTTGGAAGGTAAAGGGAAGAGATGCAACAGCTCTGAAAGTGAGTACTGGGTACCAGGGGCTGCTGTAGCTCATACACATCCTCCCTGATCTGCTGGCTCGCCTCGTTGGTAATGAGGCAGCTGGCCAGCATCCCCTCCAGTTCCTGCCTGATCTCCTCCTCCAGCTTCTCTTAGTCTCAGTCTAGACATAGGTGCATTTTCATCGTGAAGGCTGCCCGATTCTTCTGCAGATTTTCCCCATCATCAAGGTTGTGGGTAGTGAGAGATGGGTGTGGGTTTCAGTCTGTCCTCCTGGGTTCCTGCTTGCCCTTGGTCTCCCAACTTTATGCCTAAATTTTTTCCCAACTGCCAGTTATGCTGACTCACGGAAACCTCAGGCTCACCACCAGAGGCAAAGTAACAGCCTTCCATAGACTTCTTCACCAGCATGCACAGTTGTATAAGGTTTAATCCCTATAATAAATCTCTAGATATATATCAAGAGACTAGGGTGGTTCTACCTTTCTGATCAAATGTGATATGAAGAGATAGGCATTGATCAAAAATCATACAGTGTACTATGCAATTATCAATTTTATTAAGGGATTTGAAGAAAGAGTATAAGCTGAAATGAGATAATATAGATATAGTGCTTTAATTTACATTTAGAAAGAGGTGTCAGGGAAGACCTCTTTGAAGGAGTAATATTTTAGCTGAGTTTCAGTAGACATTAATTAAATCAAGAGTTAGATAAGAGGAATAGCGTGTACAAGAGCTCTGAGGTCTGCCCCTTTGGGGGAAGTAAGAGTATCACAGTAGCCAGGGTAAGAAGAAGGCAGTGTATAGTAAAGAAGGCCCAGGACATTGGGTTCCTGTAGTTCAAGGTCTTGAGGCTTCAGTCAAGGGGGATTTGACAGGAACAGGTTTCTGTCTTTAAAATATGACTCTGCCTGCTATATAGAGAAAATGATCACATATATTTGAAAATTAAGACCATTGAGAATTAAGCATTTTCTATAATGTAAAAGAAGATTCCTTGAGAATTAATGAATTTTCTATAAAATTCAGCATTTCTCTGTCTCTTGAAACAAAATTTACATACATGTCAAAAACTCACAACATGAAGGAAAATAAAGACCTAGCCCCAGAGTACTCAAAAGTCTCATCACCAAATGTGTGGCTTAGTTGTTATTCTTGATGAATCGTGTTACCATATTACAGATGCCTTTCACCTTCACACTTCTGGGAAGGTCTGAGACTTTGAAACAAGGAAGGCAAGCTACAATTTCAAGATTATGACTACACCAATGAATTAAAAATAGAAGGTTATTTGAAACCATGTTAAAAAAAGAAACATGGGACTCTCATTCTAAGATACTTCTTCTCAAATATCACTGGATCTCTTTCTCTCAGATCTTGAGTTAGCCACATGCTGATTATTGTGCCTGCAAAAAAAAATAAATCTCATTCTCACAATGTAGATACTTTTCATCGCCTCTATGGCACTTCAGATTTTTCTTATACATTTTTATTTCTTCTGAGAAAGAAGGTTGGGGGCCATAATTCATCAGTTATCAAATTTGAAAACTATATTACAAATTTACTTTTTGCTAGCTTAAGTGGCCAAAAACTGAGTCACATAAAGAAAAATTAACAAGAGTGGTGATGATAATGATGATGATGATAATAATAATGATGGAATCTGGAATTGGTACGAGAAGACTGACTTAAGGACACGTTTTAAAAGTGGAAAGGCTTAAAGAAAACACAATTATGAGTTTATATTGTTTGCTTTTCCCAAGGGAAGAAAACTCCAATAATAAAGAAGTCTGATAAGGACTGAAAAATAAAGAGATAAGAAGCAGGAGGTTATTACGATGGGACAAATGAATAAAAGGGATGGGTGTGGCAGTGGGAACAAAAAGGAGAGAAAATATGAGTCTTTTAATAAGTAAAGGTAAAACTTGGGAAAAGATGGCCATCTAGACATAGCCAGGAAGAACCTCTCCTCTTAAGAGAGACCAGAATATCAGGTAGACTGACATACTCCAAGTAGATCTTCAGAGACAATGTACTAAGAGTGGATACAGAGATGATGCAGACACCGTGACTGAAGTGGGAGGAAGTTGGAAATTCTGCATGGGGTTGCTGAGCATCAGGACTTATTCCTGACCCTGAATGGCTCCTAAAGAAAAGGCAAATGAAATAAAAGTAGGGCATCCCACTGAAACCACAGACCTCCAGGATCCTAGCTTCAGGAAATCCCATGATTCCAACGGACATCTGAGTTGGCAGGAAGCACTTCCTGGAGAGTAGGCAGAGACTGATCTTGAATCTACATGGAGCCCAAGTGGTTTAGTGCAGGGACAGCTGCAGCAGAACATAGCCGTAGATGCCCATCCTCCAAGGTTCTCCAAACTCCTCTAGGTGGCCTTGTCCTTTATTATGTGCTGGGCATGGAGAGAGCAGGCTGTCTTTCCTGTGGGAATGCGCCAAGTCTGATATGCTGATCTGCATGCCCCTTGTCTGCTGGCCCCTCTCAGAGTGCCTGCCTGGCTGTGCTAGCTCACAGCACAAATTCAGTCATCTTGCTGAGCACTGCTGCTAGCAGCCCCTGCTGCCCAATCAGAGCACTTTTGCTGATAACCCCCTGCCAGAGCATGTTCATTCATGACCCACACTCTGCCCCACTGGAGTGCATTTGACTGCAGTCCCCAACAGATCACTGTTGCCAGCAGTCTAGGAATACCTTGGCCCACCCCAGCACAGCTAGTGCTTGACCTTAAGGGCCCAAAAGACTAAGCCATAGGCTCAGTCTCAGCCCCCTTGGGTTAAAGCACATAGACCAGGAATGCAATGCTGAGCTTTGGGCCTCTAAAGGCATCCAGAAATGAAGGCTTTTTACTATCCCTGACTTGTACCATAGTCAAACCCTCAAGGACAATAAAGATCACAAAAAATAGACGGCACCATCCAAAGGACAGCAACTTCAAAGATAAAGGAACAACAGCCCTCACAGAGTAGGAACCAGTGTGAGAACTCCAGCAACTCTAAAAGCCAGAATTTCTTCTTATCTCCAAATGATCACACTAGCTCCCCAGCAACGGTTCTTAAGCAGATTAAAATGTCAGATGTAGAATTCAGAATCTGGATGGCAAGGAAGCCTATTGAGATACAAGATAAGGTTGAAACCCAATCCAAGGAAAACAGTAAATGATCCAAGAGTTGAAAGATAACATAGCCATTTTAAGAAAGAACCAAACTGAACTTCTGGACATGAAAACTTCACTGTAGGAATTTTGTAATACGACTGGAAGCATCAACAATAGAATATACCAAGTAGAGGAAGGAATCTCAGAGCTTAAAGACTGCTTCTTTGAAGCAACTTAGGCACACAAAAATAAAGAAAAATAATTTTTAAAAATGAACAAAACCTCTGAGAAATATGGGATCATGTAGAGACCAAACCTATGACTCATTGGCATTCCTGAAAAAGGAGATCAAGCCACTTGGTAAACATCTTAGAGGATATAGTCCACAAAATTTTTCCCAATCTTACTAGAGAAGTCAACATGCAAATTCAAGAAACTCAGAGAACCCCTGTGAGATACTATACAGGATGACCATCCCCAAGACACATAGTCATCAGATTCTCTAAGGTTAACATGAAAGAAAATAATCTTCAAGGCAGTTAGAAGAGGCAGGTCACTTAATGGAACTCTATCAGGCCAACAGTGAAGCTTTAAGCAGAAACCTTGCAGTCCAGAAGAGATTGGGTGCCTATTTTCAGCATTAATAAAGAAAAGATACCCTAACCAAGAATTGCATATCCCACCAAACTAACCTTTATAAGTGAAGAAGTAAAAGCCTTTTCAGACAAGCAAATGCTATGGGAATTCATTATCACTAGACATGCCTTAGAAGAGGTCCTAAAGGAAATGTTAAATATGGAAATGAAAGAATGATACCTGCTACTATGAAAACACACCTAAGTACATAGCCCATTGTTACTGCAAAGCAATTATACAATCAAGTCTAAATAACAACCAGCTAACAGCACAATGAGAGGATCAAATCCTCACATATCAATAGTGACCTTGAATGTAAATGGGCTACACGCCCTACTTAAAAAGCATAGAGTGGCAAGTTGGAGAAAGAAGCAAGACCCAACTGTCTGCTGTCTTCAAGAGATCCATCTAATATGTAACAACATCCATAGGCTCAAAGTAAAGCAATGGAGAAAGATATATCAGGCAAATGGGTAACAAAAAGGAGCAGGAGTTGCTATTTTTATATCAGATAAAACAGACTTTAAACCAACAATGGTCAAGGAAGAAAAGGCATTATATAATTACAAAATATTCAACAAGAAGACTTAACTAACCTAAATATGTGTGCATCCAACATTGGAATACCCAGATTTATAAAACAAGGTCATAGAGCTCTACTAAGAGATTTAGATAACTGCACAAGAACAGTGAGAAATTTCAATATCCCACTGATAGTATTAAATCATTGAGGATAACTGAGTATCTAACAAAGATACTCTGGACTTAAACTTGACACTTGACCAATTGGACATAATAAACATGTACAGAACACCCAACAACAACAGAATAAACATTTTTCTTATCTGCACATGGCGCATACTCTAAGATTGACCACATGCTCAGTCATAAAGTAAGTCTCAACAAATTTTTAAAAATTGAAGTCATACAAGCCACTTTCTGGAAACACAGTTGAATAAAAATAGAAATCAACACCAAGAAGATCTCTCAAAACCGTACAGTTACATGAAAGTTAAACAACCTGCTTCTTAATGACTTTTGAGTGAAGAACAAATAAAGGCAGAAATAAAAACATTCTTTAAAACTAATGAAAATGGAGATACAACATGCTGGAACTTTTGGGACATGGCTAAAGCAATGGTAATTGGAAAATTTATAGCACTAAACACTTACAACAAGAATTTAGAAAGATCTCAAATTAACAACCTAACATTACACCTAGAGGAACTAGAAAAAAAAAACAAGAGAAAACCAATCCCAAAGGTAGCAGAAGAAAAGAAATAACCAAAATTGGGGCTGAAATGAATGAAATAACATATAAAAGATCAACAAAACCAAAAGTTTGGTCTTCAGAAGAATAAACAATATTTGTAAACAGCTAGGTAGATTAATAAAGAAAAAAGAAAGAAGATCTGAATAAACACAATTAGAAATGACAAAGGTGACATTGCAACTGATCCCATAGAAATAGAAAATATCCTCAAAAACTGTTACAAACATCTAGATGCACACAAACTAGAAACCTAGAGGAAACTGATAAATTTCTGGAAACAGCCTTCCAAGATTGATCCAGGAAGAAACGGAAATCCTCAACAAATCAATAATGTGCTCCAAAATTGAATCAGTAATAAAAGGCCTACCAACCAAACCAAACAAAACAAAAAACCTCGGACCAGATTAATTCACAGCCAAATTCTACCACACGTACAAAGAAGATCTAGTACCAATCCTACTGAAATTATTCCAAAATATCAAGGAGGAAGGACTCCTCCACAACTAATTCCATGAATCAAGCATCATTCTAACACCAAAACCTGGCCAAAACACAAGCATTAAAGAAAACCTCAGGCCAATATCCCTGATGAACATAGGTGCAAAAATCCTTAACAAGATATAGGCAAACCAAATCCAGCAGTACATTCACCGTGATCAAGTAGGTTTTATTCCTGGGATGCCAGGTTGATTCAACATATGCAAATTAATAAATGTGATTCACCACATAAACAGAATTAAAACAAAACCATATGATCCTCTCAATAGACACAGAAAATACTTTTGAAAAAAATTCAACATTACTTCATGTTAAAAGCCCTCAACAAATTAAGCATCAAAAGAATATAACTCAAAATAATAAGAGCCATTCATGACAAACCCACAGCCAACATATACTGATTGGCAAAAGCTGGAAGCATTCCCCTTGAGAAATGGAACAAGACAAGGGTGCTCACTCTCACCATTCCAATTCAGTGTAATATTGGAAGTCCTAGCTAGAGCAATCAGGCAACTGAAAGAAATTAAAGTCATCTAAACAGGAAGAGAGGAAGTCAAACTCTCTTAACAGATAATGATTCTATACCTAGAAAATTTCAGACTCTTCCAAAAGGCTCCTAGAACTGATAAACAACTTTGGTAACATTCCAGGATTCAAATTCTATGTACATAAATTAGGAGCATTTCTTTCTTTTTTTCTTTCTTTTATTTTTGAGAAGGAATCTCTCGCTGTCACCTAGGCTGTAGTGCAGTGGTGTGATCTCAGCTCACTGCAATCTCCACCTCCTGGGTTCAAGCAATTCTCCTGCTTCAGCCTCCCGAGCAGCTGGGACTACAGGCATGTGCCACCACACCCAGCTAATTGTTTTGCATTTTTAGTAAAGACAGGGTTTCACCATGTTGGCCAGGATGGTCTCGATCTCCTGACCTTGTGATCCACCCACCTTGGCCTCCCAAAGTGCTGGGATTACAGACACAAGCCACCACACCCACCCCAAAAATCAGGAGCATTTCTATACACCAATAATATCCAAGCTGAGAACCAAATCAAGAATGCATCCCATTTACAGTAGCCACAAAAAGAATAAAATACCTAAGGATAGATTTAATCAAGGAAGTGAAAGATCTCTACAATAAGAATTACATAACACTGCTGAAAGAAATTAGCGATGACACAAATAAAAAAATCATTCCATGCTCATGGATAGGAAAAATCAATATTGTTGAAATAGACATACTGCTTAAAGAAATCTACAGATGCTTATTCCTAACAAACTACCAATGTCATTTTTCACATATTTAGAAAAAATTATTCTAAAATTCATATAGAACCAAAAAAGAGCCTACATCGCCAAAGCAATCCTAAGCAAAAAGAACAAAGCCAGAGGCATCATACTATCTGACTTAGAACTATATAGTCATCAAAACAGCAGTATACTGGTACACAGACAGACACACAGGCCAATGGAACAGAATAGAGAACCTGGAAATGAAGTCACACACCTATAACCACCTGATCTTTGACAAAGTTGATAATAACAAGTACTGGAGAAAGGATTCCCTATTCAATACATAGTGCTGGCTAGCCATATGCAGAAGATTGAAACTGGATCCATCTTTTTTTATCACATATAGAAATTAACTCAAGATGGATTAAAGATTCAAATGTAAGACATTTTAAAGTATAAAAGCCCTACAAGAAAACCTAGGAAATACAATCTGGACATAGGTCCTGGCAAATATTTCATGATCAAGACACCAAAAGCAATTGTAACAAAAACAAAAATTGACAAAGAGGGCCCTAATTAAACTAAAGAACTTTGGCACAGCAAAAGAAACTATCAACAGAGTAAACAGGCAACCTACACAATGGGAGAAAATAGCCACAAACTATGCATCTGACAAAGGTCAAATATCCAGAATCTATAAGGAACTTAAACAATTCAACAAACAAAAAAGCAAATAATCCAATTTTAAAATGGGCAAAGGACATGAACAGTCACTTCTCAAAAGATATACATGCAGCTAAATACATATGAAAAAATACTCATTACCACTAATCATTAGAGAAATGCAAATCAAAACCACAATGAGATATCATCTCAGATGAGTCAGAATGGCTATGATTAAAAAGTTGGAAAACAACAGATGTTGGCAAGGTTGTGGAGAAAAGGAACACTTACACACTATTGGTGAGAAAGTAAACTTGTTCAGGTATTATGAAAAGCAGTGTGGCGATTTCTCAAAGAACTTACAACTACCATTTGACTCAGTAATCCCACTACTGGGTATATACCCAAGGGAATATAAGTTGTTTTACTAAAAAGACACATGCATCCATATATTCATGGCAGCACTATTCACAATAACAAAGACATGGAATCAACCTAAATGCCCATCAACGGTGGACTAGATAAAGAATATGTGATACATATACACAATGGAATACTACGCAAATAGAAAAACAAAATCATGTCCTTTACAACATGGATGCAGCAGGAAGCCATTATCCTAAGCAAACTAACACAGGAAGAAAAGACCAAATACTATATGTTCTCACTTATAAACAGAAGGTGCACAATGAATACACACAGACACAAAGATGAGAAGAACAGACACTGGGGACTCCTCGAGGAGAAGAGTAGAAGAAGGGCATGGCTTGAAAAACCACCTCTTGGCTACTCTGCTCTCTACTTGGGTGACAGGATCATTCATGCCCCAAACCTCACTGACATGCAATCTACATGTAACAAACCTGCACATGTAATCCCTGAACCTAAAATAAAAGTTGACAGAAAAAAAAAAGAAGTAAAGGCAACATGACTTGGAGTCTGACAGAACACGAGCAGTATAGGAGGAATACATCCCAGGGATGATGATAAGCGTGAAACAAAGGAAAATGGAAGAGATGTTTTTTATTTCAAAACAATTTCAAATGTAATATTATTCATAAAGAAGGTGTTAACTCCAAGTGTTTTCTGGAGGTCAACAGAAGAATGGAGACTCCTTTAAAAATATAGCAGAATTTCTTTGTTCTTTTCTTTTCTTTTTTTTTTTTTTAGGCATTCAGATGCAGTCAAACTAATTCAGCCTAGAGATTAGAGATCACCGAAACCTCAGATACCTGAGAAGAGAAGGCCATAATTTTCAGAAAAGAGCAACACAGGGACATGGTCCCTTAAGGCAGGATGAGAGTGGCTTTTAATTGCCTTTGACTTTTCTTTTTTTCTTTTTTCTTTTTTTTTTTTTTGTTTCATTTGTGGCCTTGGTTTAATTAACACAGAGGAAAAAACATTTCAGAATGGAGTTGTCATGATAATGGCATCATTGGTACTTTGATTCTTTGCATTCACTTGAGCACACATGAAATTATATCTAAGACAAATAGCAGTATACGAATATGATCATGCACCATGCACTTGGGTATTCTGTCAAGAGTATTCCCTTGGTACAAATTATAATTTGGTTTCCCCTGAAGGCACAAGCTCTGGAGGAGGAAGGGGGTGAGAGGAGGATGGTATTTGCTGCCAGCCTCTACCTACTTCCTCTCCCACCTTACACCTTATGGAATTCTTCTCCCTAACATGTCTGGGCCCTTCTCTGCTCCTGACTCTGTAAGTGGGAGAAAAGATTCCATTATTTATGTAGTTGGCAAGAGAAAATAGCAATTATTATCTGTGATGAGAAACTACTCAGATTGGGGAGTTCTGAACATTCCATTACTAAGAGTAATAAAAGGTTGAAAAGCTAGGGATACAAGTCATGTTTTTAAATTGTAAAACATTTATTCTGTAGTTCATTTGGAATCAGTTACTGAGGAATTATGGCTCTCTACTTTGGGTCCCAGAGAGGAAGTCTTAGGAGCTGGTAGAATATGTTCTGTAGCACATGCTCTGATTCTAGAGAGTTCCTGAAAAGCGACTTCATTGGCATTTCCCAATGCTAGGCATTTGGGTTCTTTCCTTTGTCTTTAAAAAACATTATCAAGTAGTTTCTTTCTATTTTCACCTTTCTCCCTTCAACTAATACATGCAAGAATCACTATGTTGCTTTAAAAACTTTTTTATCCTTGGAAAGAGTGGAACTCTAAAAATTCTGGGAAATTCTTAATCAAGAATATCCAAAGAGTTAGAGTTTAATGGGTGCAAAGCTTCAGTTTGGGATGATGAAAAAGCTCTGGAGGTGAATAGTGGTGATGCCTGCACAGCCATGTGAATACACTTAATGCTACTGACTTGTACACTTAAAAATGGTTAAAATGGTAAAGTTGATGTTATGTATATTTTACCACAATTTAAAAAAGTCAAGTCCATGGTTGCTTCAGGAAGTCGGGAGTAATTTGGAAAGTGCCTAGCATTACTCTAGTTTTGCTCTAGTGATGTTCAGTCTGTTCAGTAATTATTATGCTTACCTTTGTTTTATTAGCACATGTAATTATGTTATATTTTTCAATAAAAAAGGTTAATTAAAAAGGTTTTTAAAAGATTGTCCTAAGTGGTAAGAATTATGAGGCTTTGGAAAATCCCTTCTGCTCTGGGCCTCATTTTACATTTTTATTGTAGGATGAATGAGTTAAACTAAATGATCTTAGAAGCCTTCCAGGGGCTAATATTCCATAATTGTATCAAATTACTGCTTGTGAAAGAAATAACCACAAAAAGCAGAAACCAAAGAGTATAATTTATTTTGGCTGTGTTTTCCTTGAGAGAAATTGAAAAAATCAAAGGAATAAAAAAACTGGGGGCAAGAAAATTCACTGGCTACTAAGAAGAAACATGAATTTGTCTAAAATATAGCCTAAGTAAACTTCACTGCTCTGAGATATGGAAAATGAAGGCAAAGGAATATTTGTCACTTAATGTAAGGCAGCAGGGAGAAGAAAGCTCCACACAAGGTTAGATGGGGTGGAGAAAAGAGTCAGGCATGCTTGAGTTATAGCAATAGGAAAGGCCTTGCACCATTTTGGAGGAAGAGGCATTGTAGTTCCATGTATTTGCCCTAATCACTTTCAAATGCAGAATTTCTAGTCCCAGCTTTGCTTCCACACAAACCATCCTCCTCTCCATAAATCTTTATTTTCCAGATTCATCCAAAAACCTTGATCCTTGATGGGTCCTAAACCTAAGTGATGTCTTTCTTATAATTTTCCCATTTTCAAAAAATTCTACTCATCCTTTTAGGCCTACCTGAAGTCTTCATCATCCTTGAAACCTTCAGAATCACATCCCTTTTCTTAGGTTTCCATGACACTACTCTCTCCTGCTTCTCCTTCTTCTTCCTTGTCCCCTGCTATTTACTTCTTCCTTGATTCCACTTTCTTCTCCTACCTCTTAACTTCTTAGTGCACCTAATGTCCCAAAATCTTATTCAGAAATACAGCATGTATTGTCTCAGAGTTTTCACTAACAAAAGGGTTGGCAAAACCATGCCATGCAGCCCATGAACTGTTTTTATAAATAAGGTTTTACTGAAACACAACCACATTCTTAAATTTATGTTTTGTCTATAACTGCACTTATGCTTCAAAGGCAGAGTTGAGTCATTGTGACACAAACTATATGACCACAAAGCCTAAAATATTTACTATCTGGCTATTTATAGAAAAAGTTACCCACCTCTTGCTCTACTAAATTAAGCTGTTAATATTTCCTTTCAATAAAAATATTTTCTTGTCTGTGTTTTATTTCTCCAATTTGAGGACAAGAACCATGTCTAATATGCTTTTGTGCCCATTCAGAGCCCATCTCAGTGCTTTACACTCTGTAGAATCTCTGCAAACACTTAATGATTGACGGATTGTAAAACTACCAGCTCTTTTGCTGTTGTTGAAATAAAATTGTCTGAGATGGAGCAATACCTTCTCCTAGCTGTCCCCTTCAGGATAGTTGACTCTCACCTTTCCAACCTTCCAAGGCATCAGGATGGCATGGTGGTTGGGCACGGGTTCAGGGGTCAGAGAGCTTGGGGTTTGCATCCTGATTCTCCATCTTGCCAGCCATATGACCTTAAAAAACTTCCTCAAATTTTCCAAGCTTCACCACTTTATCCATAAAATGGTGGTAACAATAGTACCCTATCATAGCATTGTGGATATTTTTTTTTTTTTACTTTTTATTTTTGTGAATAATGAGATGTTTTGATACAGGCATGCAATGTGAAATAAGCACATCATAGAGAATGGGGTATCTGTTCCTTCAAGTATGTATGCTTTGAGTTACAAGCAATACAATTACACTCTTTATTTTAAAATGTACTGTTGTGAAGATTTTTAAATGAAATAATGTAATGTATTTTAAGTGTCACATATGATTTCTGGGATATAAACAATCAGAATATGGTTGACAGTTGTGATTTCCCTGTTATATCTACATCTTGTTCCCTTCCCCTGCCCTTTCGCCCTTTTCTCTAGCTAATCCAATTGTTTTAATGGATGTGTTTTCTCTATGTTGCCTGTTTCTTGAATTCTACAGTTAGAAAGTTGGGGTTCTCTTGGCAGCAAAGAGAGGGTGGCAACGGACAGATGGATCCTCGTTGAATTGTTTATCTTTTTTTTTTTAATGGACAGGGTCTTAAGTCTGTTGCTCAGGCTGGAGTACAGTGGCATAATCATAGCTCATGTAGCCCTGAACTCCTGAGCTTAAGCGATCCTTTCACCTCAGCCTCCCGAGTAGCTAGGACTACACGTGAATACAACCATGCCTGGCTAATTTTTTGAATATTTTCGTAGAGATGGAGACTTGCTATGTTGCACAGAATGGTCTTAAACTCCTGGCTTCAAGTGATCATCCTGCCTCGGCCTCCCAAAGAGCTGAGATTGCAGGTATAAACCACCATGCCTGGCCTAACTTAGCTTATCTTAATTCTCTTGTCATAGAAAAGCGACAACTGCTTTTGCTTAGTAATCAATTCAGAAGCTCTACAGTTAATAAATGGTTATTGAAAAATGGTAGCCTACTAGGGAATGAAAGAGGTATGATGACTTAAGAAGACGAATACCATATTTTGCACTCAATCTGTGAGAAAATACAGATACAACAAAGCTAAAATAAACATTAAAAGCAAAATTGAAGGAAAATTAAGTCTCCAAAAGCAAATTTGATGGGAAAAGTCAGTGAAGCAGTATTTCATTTTGATGATAGCATTATTTGATGAAGTTGACCACTCTATTTAATAATAATTTATCAAGCACCTTCTATGTGCTAGGCTTTGTTTCAGATGCTAGGCATACATCAACAAAATTAATCAGATAAAAGTCCTTGGCCTTGTGGACATAATTCTAGTGAGGAGAAAATAGAGTGAGAAAGAGTATGGTATGTTTCCATTTTTAAATAGGATAGTCAGGTGACATTTGAATAAGGATGTGAGGGCTCTGAGGGAGTGAACCACAAGAACATTTGGAGGAAAAAAATTATAAAGAGAACATACTGTACAAATACTCTGAGGCAGAAGTATATCTGGTTTGTGCAAGGAACAATTAGAGACCAGTGCACAGGTTAGAAAGAATAATCATATAAATAAAGTAGCTAATCTCTCTTGAGCCTTTACTCTGAGTATTCTTCTAAGCACTTTACAAATCTAAGCATTATTACACATAATCTTCAAAAACATTATATAAATAGGCAAAGTTATTCTCTCCATTTTATAGATAAGTAAATCAAAAATTTTAAATGGTTGAATAATTTGCACAAGATTCCACAACCAGCAACTGTTGGAGTCAGATATGTCTGATTCTAGTTCTCATCTCTTTGTCACTCTATCTTTGCTATCTGGGAGGTCAAAATGGGATTAGCTCAATTTTGTTTCCCATCTGTCCAAATTGCATATCTTTTTGGTGTGTGTGGCCTATTTTAATGTTTAAAACAATTTTAGATTCATTTGAAACTAAATTCAGAGCTTAAAGTATTGGCAGGGGTTTTCCATGTCCCCTTTACCACCTTGCAACATTTCTGGATTTTCTCCTCTTCTTTCCCATTATTTTACCAGCTCTGCCTTTGAGTACAAACCAGTTCAGTCTTAAGGGAAAATCTAAATACCAGGAAACAACCACATTTATGGCCTTCTTCCTCCAGAAAAACTGATGTAAGTTGGAGCCTTTAAAAATATTTATTTCTTTGTGAATATAGGACATTTTTGGATAACCGTACATGGAAACATTATTTTTGCAAGTTATTTTGGTATATTCCTTTTCCTTTCTGCTTTTTTTAATGCCATTTTGAGGATTCACTTCACCCTTTTACAATGTTACTTCAAAAATTTCACATTGTCAACTCTGCCTATCCTCTTCTTAATCAAATGCAAAAAGTCTATTAATAATGAAGTCAAGAAACAGTACTGAAATTTTTAAACTGTGTTCACCTTCTGTCCATTGAGGAATTCTTTCATTAGAATTTCTATGAGTACCACCCTTGCCCAAATTAAAGCATTTCCTTCTCTCTTCAAAGAAAACACATGAGGATTGAACTATTTCTTTTCCTTCTTTGAAATGTATAAAATATATTCTCCTCACAAAAGTGTATGTCAAATTTCAAACCAAAATCGAACCAGATAGACAGAATATTCATTTCTCTAGCAGGTTGTAAACTCTCTGAACTAGAAAGACAAGAATCATTACAAGAAATAAATTAATCCTTTTGCAATCATATCTGAACTGAAACAGAGAAAAGAGTAGAAAACTTAGATATTTTCCCCATAAAGAATACTTAAAATTAGTAGTTATCCAGATACAGGTATTCTTGGAATGAGCATTGAAATAAATAAGAGTAGAGAAAATGTGTTTCGGGAATGTTGTTTAATTTTATTTTTAATTGATAAATAATTGTACATATTTATGGGCTACAATGTGATGTTTTGATACATATATACATTTTGTAATGATCGAATTAGGTAATTAGTATGTTTATTACCCAAAAGATTTATCTTTTTTTTTTTTTTTTTTGAGATGAAGTTTCATTCTTGTTGCCCAGGCTCAAGTGCAATGGCATGATCTCGGCTCATGGCAACCTCTGCCTCCAGGGTTCAAGCAATTCTCCTGCCTCAGCCTCCTGAGTAGCTTAGATTACAAGCACATGCCACCATGCTGGGCTAATTTTGTATTTTTAGTGGAGACAGGAGTTTCTCCATGTTGGTTAGGCTGGTCTCTAATTCCCAACCTCAGGTGATCCACCCACCTTGGACTCCCAAACTGCTGGGGTTACAGGTGTGAGCCACCACATCCAGCCTAAGATTTTTCACTTCTTTGTAATGAAAATATTCAAAATGATATTTTCTAGCTATTTTGAAATATATAATACATTGTTATTAACTATAGTCACTCTACTGTGTAAGAGAACACCATGTAATAGAAACTTTGTGCCCATTGACCGACATCTCCTCTTTCATTTTTTAACCCTCTCTCCTAGCCTTTGGTAACCACTGTTCTACTCTCTACTTCCATGAGTTTGGCTTTTTTTAAAGTTCACATACTATGAGTGTGAATTCATACCATAAGAGATAATGTAGTATTTGTCCTTCAGTGTCTGGCTTATTTCACTTAATGGCCTCTAGTTTCATCTGTGTTGTCACAAGTGACAGAATTTCTTGGTTATTTTACGGAGGAACAATATTCTACTGGGTATAGATGCCACATTTTAAAAATTCATTCATCCACTGATAGACACTTAGGTTGTTTCCATATCTTGGCTATTGTGAATAATGCTGCAATGAATATGGGAGTGCAGACATCTCTATGGCATACTAATTTCAATTCTTTTGGATATACACTCAGTGGTGAAATTGCTGGATCATATGGTAATTTTATTTTTAGTTCTTTAGTCCATACTGTTTTCAAAATGGCTGTACTAATTTAATTCTGACCAACAGTGTACAAAGTTTCCCATTTCTCCATATTCTTGGCAACAGGTGTAATCTTTTACGTTTCTGATGATAGTCAGCCTAACAGGTGTGAGGCATTAGCTCACTGTTAGTTCCATTTTCATTTCTCTCATGATTAGGGATGTTGAGCATTTTTATTTTCTATTGGCTATTTGTATGTCTTATTTTGAAAGATATATCTTCAAGTTATTTGCCTACTTTTAATAGGATTATTTGTTTTCTTCGTGTTGAATAGTTTGAGTTTCTTTTACATTTTGGATATGAGCCTCTTATTAGATGTAGGATTTGCAAATATATTCTCCCAATCATGTGTTTTCTCTTCACTCTGTTGATTGTTCCTTTGCCATGCAGGAGCTTTGTAGTTCAATGTAATACCATTTGTCTGTTTTTGCTCTTATTAGCCACCCATACTTTAAAAAAAATTTTGTTCTATAGGTTATTGGGGAACAGGTATTGTTTGCTTACATGAGTAAGTTTTTTAGTGGTGATTTGTGAGATTTTGATGCACCCATCACCCGAGCAATATACACTGCACCCTATTGGTAGTCCTTTATCCCCCTTCCCACCCTTTCTACCAGAGTCCATAGTGTCATTCTTATGCCTTTGCATTCTCACGGCTTAGCTCTCACTTATGAGTAAGAACAAACAATGTTTCGTTTTCCATTCCTGAGTTACTTCACTTAGAATAATTGTCTCCAAGCTCATCCATATCTCTGTGAATGCCATTAATTCATTCCTTTAATGGCTGAGTAGTCTTCCATCTAATATATATATATGACTTAAATCTAAGACCTCAAACTATAAAAATTCTAGAGAATAACATTGGAAAAACCTTCTAGACATTGGCTTAGGCAAAGATTCCATGACCAAAATCCCAAAAGCAAATGCAATAAAAACAAAGATAAGTCACTGGGACCTAATTAAACTAAAGAGCTTTTGCAAACTGTGATATATATATAATATATATATCACAGTTTCTTTATCTGCCCATTGATTGATGGGCACTTGGGTTGGTTCCACGTTTTTGCAATTGTGAAATGTACTGCTATAAACTTGAGTGTGCAAGTATCTTTTTTGTATAATGACTTCTTTTCCTCTGGGTAGATACCCAGTATGGGATTGCTGAATCAAATGGTAGTTCTACTTTTAGTTCTTTAAGGAATCTCCACACTGTTTTCCATAGTTGTTGTACTAGTTTACATTCCCACCAGCAGTGTAAAAGTGCTTCCTGTTCACTGCATCCACATCAACATCTATGTTTTTATTTTTTTATTATGACCATTCTTGGAGGAGTAAGGTGGTATTGCATTGCACTTTTGATTTGAATTTCCCTGATTATTAGTGATGTTAATCATTTTTTCATAATTTTTTGCCATTTAGATATTTTCTTTTGAGAATTGTCTATTCATGTCCTTGGCCCACGTTTTGATGGAATTGTTTGTTTAGTTTTTCTTGCCGATTCATGTGAGTTCATTGTAGATTCTGGATATTAATCCTTTGTCAGATGTATAGACTGTGAAGATTTTCTCCCACTCTGTGGGTTGTCAGTTTACTCTTCTAACTGTTCCTTTGCCTTGCAAAAGCTCTTTAGTTTAACTAGGTCCCAGTGACTTATCTTCGTTTTTATTGCATTTGCTTTTCCCATTTTGGTCATGGAATCCTTGCTTAAGCCAATGTCTAGAAGGTTTTTCCAATGTTATCCTCTAGAATTTTTATAGTTTCAGGTCTTAGATTTAAGTCTTTAATTCATCTTGAGTTTATTTTTGTATAAAGTGAGAGGTGAGGATCCACTTTCATTCTCCTACATGTGGCTAGCCAATTATCCCTGCACCATTTGTTGAAAAGAATGTCTTTTCCCACTTTATGTTTTTGTTTGCTTTGTCAAAGGTCAGTTGGCTATAAGTATTTGGGATTATTTCTGGGTTCTCAATTCTGTTTCATTCATCTATGTGCCTATTTTTATAGCAATACCATGCTGTTTTGGTGATTATGGCCTTATTGTGTAGTGTCAAATCAGGTAATGTGATGCCTCCAGATTGGTTATTTTTGCTTAGTCTTACTGTAGTTATACGGGCTCTTTCTTGGTTCCATATGAATTTTAGTTTGTTTTTTCTAACTCTGTGAAGAATGATGGTGGTATTTTGATGGGGATTACATTGAATATGTAGATTGATTTTGGCAGTATGTTCATTTTCACAATATTGATTCTACCCATTCATGAGCATGGGATGTGTTCCCATTGGCTTGGGTCATCTATGATTTCTTCAGCAGTGTCTTATAGTTCTCCTTGTAGAGGTATTTTCCCTTCTTGGTTAGATATATTCCTAAAATTCCTATTTCTTTTTCTTTTGCAGCTATTGTAAAAGAGGTTGCATTCTTGATTTGATTCTCACCTTGGTTGCTGTTAATGTATAGAAGAGCTACTGATTTGTGTGTATTAATTTTGTATACAGAAATTTTGCTGAATTCCTTCATCAGTTCTAGGAGCTTTCTAGAGGAGTCTTTAGGGTGTTCAAGGCAAACAATCATATCATCAGCAAACAGTGACAGTTTAACTTCCTCTTTACAATTTGGATGCCCTTTAGTTCTTTCTCTTGTCTGATTGCTCTGGCTAGGACTTCCAGTACTATGATGAAGAGGAGTGGTGACAGTGGACATCCTTGTCTTGTTCCAGTTCTTAGAGGGAATGCTTTTAACTTTTCCCCATTCAGTATTATGTTGGTGGTAGGTTTATCATAGATGGTGTTTATTACATTGAGGTATGTCCCTTGTATACCGATTTTGGTGAGAGTTTTAATCATAAAGCAATGCTAGATTTTGTCAAATGCTTTTTCTGCATCTGTTGAGATGATCATGTGAATTTTGTTTTTAATTCTGTTTATGTGGTGTATCACATTTATTGACTTGTGTATATTAAACCATCCCTGCATCCCTGGTATGAAACCCACTTGATCATGGTGGAGTATCTTTTTGATACATTGTTGGATTTGGTTAGGTATTACTTTGTTAAGAATTTTAGCATCTGTGTTCTCAGGGATATTGCTCTTTAGTTTTCTTTTTGGCTTATGTCCTTTCCTGGTTTGGGTATTAGGGTGATACTGGCTTCACAGAATGACTTAAGGAGGGTTCCCTCTTTCTCTATCTTGTGGAATAGTGTCAATAGGATTGGTACCAATTCTTCTTTGAATGTCTGATAGAATTCTGCTGTGAATCTACCTGGACTTTTTTTTGTTGGTAATTTTAAAATTACCATTTTAATCTCACTGCTTGTTATTGGTCTGTTCAGGGTGTTTAATTCTTTCTGATTCAAGTTAGGAGGGTTGTATCCTTCCAGAAATTTATCCATCTCTTCTAGGTTTTCTAGTTTATGCACATAAAGGTGTTCACAGGAGCCTTGAATGATCTTTTGTATTTCTGTAGTGTCAGTTGTAATCTCTCCCATTTTGTTTTTAATTGAGCTTATTTGGATTTTCTCTATTCTTTTCTTGGCTAATCTTGCTAATGGTCTATCAATTTTATTTAATTTTTCAAAGAACCAAGGTATTTTGTCTTATGTATTTTTTTTATTTCAATTTCATGTAGTTATGTTCTGATTTTGGTTACTTCCTTTCTTCTGCTGGGTTTGAGTTTGGTTCATTCTTGTTTCTCCAGTTCCTTGAGGTGTGACCTTAGATTGTTTGTGTTCTTTCAGACTTTTTGATGTAGGCATTTAGAGCTATGAACTTTCCTCTTAGTATGGTCTTTGCCATATTCCAGAAGTTTTGATAGGTTGGGTCATTATTGTCATTCAGTTTGAAGAATTTTTCAGTTTCCATACAGATTTCATTTTTGACCCAATGATCATCCAGAAGCAGGTTATTTAATTTCCCTGTATTTGGATGGTTTTAAAGGTTCCTTTTGGAGTTTATTTCTAGTTTTATTCCTCTGTGGTCCGAGAGAGTGCTTGACATAATTTCAATTTTCTTAAATTTACTGAGGCTCATTTTATGGCCTATCATATGGTCTATTTTGGAGAAAGTTCCATATGCTGTTGAATAGAGTGTATATTCTGTGGTTGTTAGACAAAATGTTCTGTATATATCTGTTAAGTCCATTTGTTCCAGGATATAGTTTAAATACATTGTTTCTTTGTTTACTTTCTGTTTTGAGGAACTGTCTAGTGCTGTCAGTGGAATACTGAAGTCCCCCACAATTATTGTGTTGCTGTCTATCTTATTTCTTAGGCCTATTATTAATTGTTTTATAAATTTGGGAGCTCCAGAACACATATGTTTAGGATTATGATATTTTCCTGTTGGACAAGGCCGTTTATCATTATATAATGTCCCTCTTTGTCTTTTTTAACTGCTGTTGCTTTAAAGTTCGTTTTGTCTGATATAAGAATAGCTACTCCTGCCCCACTTTTGGTGTCCCTTTGAATGAAATGTCTTCTTCCACTCCTTTATCTTAAGTTTATATGAGTCCTTTTGTGTTACGTGAGTCTCTTGAATGCAGCATTTAGTTGGTTGGTGAATTCTTATCCATTCTGCAATTCTGTATCTTTTAAGTGGGGCATCAGGCCGTTTACCTTCAATGTTAGTATTGAGATGTGAGATGCCACTTCATTCATTGTGCTATTTGTTGCCTGTATACCTTGGTTTTTCATTTTTTTGTTTTTTAATTGTATTTTTGTTTCATAGGTCCTGTGAGATTTATGTTTTAAAGAGGTTCTGTTTTGATATGTTTCCAAACTTTGTTTCAAGATTTAGAGCTCCTTTTAGCAGTTCTTGAAGCAGTAGCTTGGCAGTGGTGAATTCTCACAGCATATGTTTGTCTGAAAAAGACTGTATCTTTCCTTCATATATGATGCTAGTTGTGCTGGAAACAAAATTATTGGCTGATAATTGTTTTGTTTGAGGAGGCTGAAGATAGGGTCCAAATCCCTTCTAGCTTGTAGCATTTCTGCTGAGAAATCTGTTGTTAAAACCAGAAAAACCCTAGAGAAAACCTAGGCAATACCATTCAGGACATAGGCATGGGCAAAGACTTAGAGCTAAAATACCAAAAGCAATGGCAACAAAAGCTAAAATAGACAAATGGGATCTAATTAAACTAAAGAGCTTCTGCACAGCAAAAGAAACTATCATTAGAGTGAACAGGTAACCTACAGAATGGGAGAAAATTTTTGCAGCCTTCCCATCTGACAAAGGGCTAATATCCAGAATTTACAAAGAATTAAAACAAATTTACAGGAAAAAAAATAAACAACCCCATCAAAAAGTGGGCAAAGGATATGAACAGACACTTCTCAAAAGGAGACATTTATGCAGCCAACAAACATATAAAAAGAAGCACATCAACACTAGTCATTAGAGAAATGCAAATTAAAACCACATTGAGATACCATCTCACAGTTAGAATGGTGATCATTAAAAAGTCAAGAAACAACAGATGCTGGAGATGATGTGGAGAAATAGAAACACTTCTACACTGTTGGTGGGAGTATAAATTAGTTCAATTATTGTGGAAGACAGTGTGGCAATTCCTCAAGGATCTAGAACTAGAAATACCATTTGATTCAGCAATCCCATTACTGAGTATATACCCAAAGGATTATAAATCATTCTATTATAAAGACACATGCACACATATGTTTATTGCAGCACTGTTCACAATAGCAAAGACTTGGAACCAACCCAAATGCCCATCAGTGATAGACTGTGTGGCACATATAAACCATGGAATACTATGCAGACATAAAAAAGGATGAGTTTATGTCCTTTGCAGGGACATGGATGAAGCTGGAAACCATCATTCTCAGCAAACTGACGCAAGAACAGAAAACCAAACACTTCATGTTCTCACTTATAAGTGGGAGTTGAACAATGAGAACACATGGACACGGGGGGAACATCACACACTGGGGACTGTTGGGGGGTGGGGGACTAGGGAAGGGATAGCATTAGGAGAAATACCTAATGTAGATGACAGGTTGATAGGTGCAGTGAACCACCATGGCACATGTATACCTGTGTAACAAAACTGTATGTTCTGCACATGTACTCCAGAACTCAAAAGTACAATAATAATTTAAAAAAAAACATGCTGGTGTTTTCTTTTGTGTTTAAATGTGTTTCCTGGTTCCCCTGACTCACCATAGCTTCTAATGTTAGTCCAAGAAAGATAAGGGCAGTTTCAACCAAGCCTATCCATTGGTCTATTGGAGAAAAAAATTAAGAAACTAAAGATTCACTATCCAATGTAGTGGACATATATAATTATTTTTGTCTGCCTATTATATGAATATTCATTTCTGTCTTTGGAGGTTTCTTCCCCTTCAGGCTCCATGGAAGACAGAGTCTGTTTCCACTGTAGGTGCGAAAAATGCAGAAGACTCTTCTTCCCAGCTCCTATGGCCATAATTGAAGATTAACCACTCAGACACGCCTGCCCCAGATTTTATTTATTTTTATTTTTTGAGAAAGTGTCTCACTCTCTCTCCCACTGTGGCTGGAGTGCAGTGGCATGATCATGGCTCACTGCCGCCTGGACCTCCCAAGCTTGAGCAATCCTCCTATTTCAGCCTCATGTGTAGCTGTGACTACAGGCATGCACCATCATGCCCAGCTAATTTTTTAATCTTTTGTACAGACAGCATCTTACTACATTGCATAGGCTGGTCTCGAACTCCTGGGCTCAAGAAATCCTACCAGGTCAGCCTCCCAAAAAGTACCAAGATTAACAGGTGATGTGGTTGGGCTCTGAGTCCCCACCCAAATCTCATCTTGAATCATAATCCCCTCATATTGGGGGAGTGGCTTAGTGAGAGATGATTGAATCATGGGGGTAGACTTTTCCCTTGCTGTTCTCATGATAAAATTTTCATGAGATCTCAGCCAGGTGTGGTGTCTCACACCTGTAATCCTAGCACTTTGAGAGGCCAAGGTGGGTGGATCACCTGAGATCAGGAGTTCAAGACCAGTCTGGCCAACATGGCAAAATTCCATCTCTACTAAAAATACCAACAACAACAAAAAATTAGCTGGGAGTGGTGTCAGGCACCTGTAATCTCAGCTACTCAAGAGGCTGAGGCAGAAGAATCACTTGAACTGGGGAGGTGGAGGTTGCAGTGAGCTGAGATTGCACCACTTCACTCCAGCCTGGGTGACAGAGTAAAACTCCATCTGAAAAAAAAAATATTGACAAGCTCTGATGATTCTTTGATAAGTGTATGACTCTTCCCCTTCACATGCTGTCTCTCTAATTTGCTGTCATGTAAGACATGCTTTGCTTCCCCGTCACCTTCCGCCATGATTGTAAGTTTCCTGAGGCCTTCCCAGCCATGTGGAACTGTGAGCCAATTAAACTTCCTTTCTTTATAAATTACCCAGTCTCCAGTAGTCTCTTTATAGCAGGGTGAGAATGGACTAATGCAACATGCATGAGCCATTTCCCCCAACCCTACCCCAGATTTTAAATGTGGAGTGGGTGACCCAAAAAAAGTGGAAACAGAGAAGGCTGTGGAGGCAGTGCCTGTGGCAGTCTTGACCATTTCTTGGAGGTGGGACAGGAGAGCGCAGAGAGGAAGTCTTGGGGGCAGAAGGTGGCAATGATGTGAGTTCAATATCCGTTTGTAGACTATTGATGAGTGCTCAGCAATGAAGTCAATGAGGGACCAGTTTTGATTATGGCTGACTGCTAGCTGAGTAGTTTCCCAGCAGGCTTTTCAGTTCAGCTGGCCATTCTTTAAGCTATTCAATATCCTGTGACTAAATTACTTTCCATATAACCAGGAAGTTTCTGTTTTTGCTATCAAAAATCCTGACCGATACACTTGGGAGTTTATGCAAAATTTTAAAGCATCATCTCAAAGGCACCCTAAAACATAACATATTTATTAAAGAAGAAATATAAAGAAGGCCAAAAATCACTCAAGGGTCACCAAAAAGCACCAGTACAAATATTCACAGTAGCAGTCTGTATAGTCAAAGAACATTTTTAATGATGCAGCAAGGTTTTTCCACTGCATTTCACTTGAACGCTTTGGTTCAGGGCATTGTTGATATATATAAGAATGTTCATCAAATGTTGACTATAGTAGTTTAAAAATTGGGGAAAAGTCACCTTAAATATCACCAATTGGATTGGCTACATTAAAACAAACTATGCTACAATACCTGTCCTCATCTCCACAAAAGTTAAAGGTGAAAATTCATATGCAGGCTTTAGAAAATTGTCAATGACACAATGTTAAGTTAAAAAAAAAAGATTAAGTTAGGGAGAACAGTAGTCCAAAAGGTAACCTATTGATCCAAGTTGTGTGTTTGTAAATATATATATAAATAAGAACACAGCAGAATTTGCTGTTGACTGTCAGCAAATTTGCTTAGTTTTTTCATTTTTTTATTTTTGTGGTTACATAGTAGGTGTATATATATTTATAGAATAGTAAATATATTTATACATGAGATATTTTGATATGGGAATGCAATGTATAATAATCACATCAGGGTAAATAGGGTACCCATCACCTCAAGCATTTATTCCTTGTGTTACAAACAACTCAATTATACTTTAAGTTATTTAAAAATGTATAATTCAATTATTGTTGACTATAGCAACCCTATTGTTCTACCAAATATTATGTCTTATTCATTCTTTCTGTTTTTTGTATCCATTAACCATTCCCTCTGGCCCCCCCAGCAAAATTCCACTACCTTTCCCAGCCTCTGGTAACCATCCTTCTACTCGCTATATCCAGGAATTTGATTCTTTTAATTTTTAGCTGTCACAAAAAAGTGAGAACATGCAATGTTTGTCTTTCTATGCCTGGCTTATTTCACTTAACATTGTGACCTCCAGTTCCATCCGTGTTGTTGCAAATGACAGGATCTGATTTTTTAACAGCTGAATAGTACTCCATTGTGTATATGCACCACATATTCTTCATCCATTAATCTGTTGGTGGACACTTAAGTTGCTTCAAAAACTTGGCTATTGTGAATAGGCTGCAACAAACATGAGAGCGCAGCTATCTCTTCAATATACTGGTTTCCCTTCTTCTGGGTACATGCCTTGTCCGTAATACTTTAATAGTTTACTTACAGGCAGACGTAATTCCCACAAAGGTTCAAATGGAGTGCAATGTTTAAGCCAAGTAGATTAAATGATTACCTTTCTGTTGCCTTTTTTTCTTTCTTTCTTTCTTTTTTTTACAAAAACAATGTTTATTTCAAATCCGAGCTAATTTTGGGAATAAGTGAATTTGTAGTCCTCTGTATCTCCTTTCTTTTCACCACCATGGCTTTTTCATTTGTTTGTTTTACCATAGTTACATTTTTTTTTATTTGACCAAATGTCTTGAAAATATTGTTCAATACAGTTATAATAGACATTTAACCCATTTTCTCATTTGTTAAAAATAGATACTATGCTAAGTGTAGCTAAACTTATGCCAACAAAGCCCCATTAAAAATAAATAAGAAAGATGATAACTTTTAAAGGATAAATTACCAAATTTTAATATGTGTATAAAATAAAAACAAGAAAAAGCTGAGAAACTATAGCAGACTGGAGGATTCCAAGGAGATATGATGATTAAATGAAGTGTGGTAACCTGGATGGGATCCTGGATAAGACATAGGTGGAAAAAGTAGTAAAATCTGAACAAACTCTGTAGTCTAATTTCTAAAAAACTTAACATTTGCATTAAACATACATGGCTTTTGATGCCTGTAAACCTTGACACCAGTGAGAAATAAAAGGATGATTTCTAGTTCAAGTGTGTCTTGTATTTGAAGACAAATACATGATCAATGTATTTTTGTTCAACTATGTATAAATGTTAATTGTCAGAAAGAAAATTATTCCTGCACTGTAAAATGATCCTCAGTTTTTGTTGTTATATGAAATAATATTAAATCTACATGCCGTGATTTGAAAAATACTTCCCAGAAAAAATGCTGATGATAACCTCTAGAGTCAGAGATGCTATCTCCAAGAATGAATGCGATTAACATGCCTGGGAAATCACCCAGCCAGGAGAAAAAACAACAACATAGCATTCATTTGTCAACCCACCTTAAAAGCAAATGACAGGAGCAATTTCTCTTACTCCTTTACTAGGCCAACATGAATTCATGCTTATTAGCGGGTTGAGCATGCAATGCCTTGCAGGTGCTCTTTTGTAATATGGGAATACTAATTAAGTCTTTGTACAATATCCAGTCACTAATTACTATTTAGCTCCACTGGTTCATATCTCAGAGTCTGTGTGTTACTATTTTCCCGGCTTAGCCAGACTCCTTTACTTGGTAATATTTTGAATTTGCCCACACCTTGTGTGTTTGTAACCATTTCTCTGGTGTAGATTCTTTTTCAACCTTCACAAAACCTTAGCTATATAGTGGATATTATTTTGAATACATTGAAAACCTGTTACAAAATTCTCTCTCCACTTCCTCCCACTGCCTACCGTTTTTATGTTGTTCCCAGTGATATCGTGCCCACATTCTAGTTTCCTGGGAAAGTTTGGAAGACCTTTTTCTGAACTATATAATCTTGGCAGAAATAATCATAATCTTGGCAGAAATAATCATAATGTTAGCAGATGGGTCTTCTTATCTTAGGAAGAAATGTAGGGAATGGTTTAATCTACAGTAAAGAATGTACTTATACAAAAGATTTATAATTAGAACATTTCTCCTTCCAATGGTAGAGTAGTTAGAGGGGTCAGGTATATATAGAAGTGCAATTCCTTCAAGATTATGGCTTCATAGTTTAGGCTGTCCCAGTGTGCTCCGAGCAGCTGACCAACTGGAATGGTTTCAGAGCTCTGAAAAGCTACTGGCCCCAAATATTTCTCTGCCCAGGTTTAGAAGAACTCTTCTTATGGGCTTTCTGGTAAAGATGTTGCTTTTGGACCACTAGCACATTTAATGGGACTGGTTAAACCTATTACCATTCATGGTTACCAGATAAAGAGTAGATTGTAAGGGAATGAGAAACTCATGACAGGTCATTTTTTGATGGAAAAGACCTATTGGGAGAAGTGATAGAGAAAAGTCCAGAAAATTCCCAGGTATCAGCACAGTGCAATCAGATATTTGGTGGTTCAACGTTCCTTTTTAAAAAGGGGATGTAGGAAAGTTTTAGAACATGCTGTACAAAGTTTCCCATATAAATATATTTATGCATCATCTTACAAGGGTTCTTATTAGGTATTTATTTGCTTATGGTCCTATTAAATCATTTGGCATCAGTGGCATAAAGCAGTACTTTTTCACAATTTTTATTTTAGTAGTCAAATTCTTTTAAATCAAAAGTTGAGGCCAGGTGCAGTGGCAACATATCTGTAATCCCAGCACTTTGGGAGGTCGAGGTGGGCAGATCATGAGGTCAAGAGTTTGAGACCGGCCTGGCCAATATGGTGAAACAACGTCTCTACTAAAAAAAAAATATATATACACACACACACACACAAAAAAAAAAAACTAGCTGGGCATGGTGGCACATGCCTGTAGTTCCAGCTACTCAAGAGGCTGAAACAGAAGAATCTCTTGAACCTGGGAGGCAGAGGTTGCAGTGAGCTGAGATCATACCCCTGCACTCCAGCCTGGGCAACAGAGCAAGACTCTGTCTCAAAAAAAAAAAAAAAAAAAAAAAAAAAAGTTGAAAAGATTCCCAGCGTGCAAAGCAATTGAAAACAGCTCTTCCAATGGAAGAGGGCTGGAATATCAGACTATTATGCCTCCCCACAGCAATCCCTAAAGCAGCTTTCTGATTAAGGGCTATTAAAGTAACCAACATCCTTTGAAATGATTCAGTGTATTTGATAGATTCATGATTGGAACTACCATTTTGGAAAGAAAAATCACTTATCATTAAAGTGGGCAAACATGAGAAATTGCTGATAGCCCAACAACATTAATTTATTCACTCATTTATTATTTCAAAAATATTGATAACTTGCTATGTACCAGACATTTGACAAACCCTGGAGATACATGACCAACTAGACATGGCCCCTGCCTCATGGAATTTACATTCTAATTAGGAATCAGCTATGTGCAGCCACATACACTGTTTGAAGGGATCCTTTGCACAAAGTGTTCTCCCTGTATGCAATCACTGTACTCAAAGCAAATTTTTCCACAGATAATATTTTAGATATGTCTTATGACAACTTCCTCATGCTGTACAAAATTCAAACAATTACCTAGGTAAAAGATAGCATTTGAGAACATCATTTGCAATATGCTGAAAGATTGCCAAAGCATGGCTCCAATCTCAGAGGACATTATGATTCTATGGTCAAAATGTTCATGATTAAAGGGAGTTTTCCATTCATCCTACTTAATATTTCTCAATTCAGTTCATCTATGAAGTTCTTTGGGACATTTAAAATTTATTCTCTGAATGAACTCAAACCACCTCAACAGCTGTTTTCTTTTAAGCCTTTCTTTTCTCTGTCACTAACAAATCATAGAAAAGTGGAGACCCAGGTTTCCATCCACTATGATCTCAGGATGCTGTACGAGGCAGGCACACTGGCTTTCATCATAGCTGCTGCGTGTGCTCCCAGGGTCTGCCCTGGGAAGACTGCCCTGCTCTAGGAAGGCCCAAGTATTGCATCTTCCTAGAGTTGCTGGAGTCAGTATTTTACATCATGCCATTCCTCCTCTCTATGGACTCTACAAACCCACACAACACATTTTTGTTTTAAAAATGTTCCTTTTCTTTTCTTTTTTGAGATAAGCCCTCACTCTGCCACCCAGGCTGGAGGCAGCTGTGCAATCATGGCTCACTGCAGCCTTGACTTCCCAGGCTCAGGTGATCCTCCTACCTCAGCCTCCTGAGTAGCTGGGACAACAGGTGTATGCCACCATGCCTGGCTAATTTTTGTATTTTGTGTAGAGACAGGGTTTTATCATGTTGCTCAGGCTGGTCTTGCATTCCTGGGCTCAAGCAACCTGCCTGCCTCAGCCTCCCAAGGTGCTGAGATTACAGGTGTGAGCCACCATGCCAGGCCCTGAATTTTATTTTGATAATCCCTGAGATCACTAGAAGCACTGGAAAGTGCAGCACCACAGAGCCAGAAAATCAGTGACACGATAACAATTCATGTGTGAATAACACTAGTTTACAACTAGTTATCCACGATTAACTTGATTTTTACAGCAACACGATGAGGAAGGTATTCTCATGATTCCCAACTGACAGATGGAGAAACGAAGCTTCGAAGATGTGAAGGATCTTCAAAGTCAGATCTGACTGGGCCTAAACGCCAAAGCTGGTCTTCTGATAACAGAACTGAGTTGGATTAGTGCCCATGCCTGCATTTCTGGACATTTAGGATCACCCCACGTCTCAGGCTTCCATATTTTCCTACTTTGACATTCCTGAGAAATCTCATCCAAAAGCAACTTAAATCTTGGGTCTTAGAAGAAAGGGTAAGGTAATAAGAATAATTAGAAGAGTAATTAGAATTCTGCCATAAGAAAGAGTAAAGAGTAAAGACGATGGCTGGCTGACTTGAACTGTACAGTGGCACTGCGGCTTACTGCCCCTGCACAAGAACACGCTCTGCCCCCCCACCTCCTTCAGCACATGTCAGCTGCACAGGCCTTCTTTTTTTGTTTTCTTTTGAGACAGAGTCTTGCACTGTCACCAGGCTGGAGTGCAGTGGCACGATCTCTGCAACCTCTGCCTCCTGGGTTCAAGTGATTCTCCTGCCTCAGCCTCCAGAGTAGCTGGGATTACAGGTACCCTCCACCACGCCCAGCTAATTTTGTGTATTTTTAGTAGAGATGGGGTTTCACCATGTTGGTCAGGCTGGTTTCGAATTCCTGACTTCATGATTCGCCCACCTCGGCCTCCCAAAGTGCTGGGATTACAGGTGTGAGCCACCACACCCGGCCACTGCTGCACAGCCTTTCTGTCCCTGCAGCACACCATGCTCTCTCCCGGCTAGGGGTCTTCACATGGCTGTGCCCTCTGGATGCTGGGACCTTCTCTTTGCCAACTCATTCCCATTATTCCTGATCCCATTCAGATGCCAGGTCCTCAGGATGCCTCTTCTGCCCACTATGTAGAGCCCATCCCATTACACTCTGTCCTGTCACCTTCATTTATTTTCCTCAAACTACATGCTGTCTTTAAAATTAGCTTATTACTTTTTTTAGAATATACTATCATAACCATTTTTAAGAGTATGGTTCAGGCCAGCAGTAGCTTACGCCTGTAATCCCAGCACTTTGGGACGTAGAAGCAGGTGGATTCAGGAGTTCAAGACCAGCCTGAGAAACACGGCAAGAGCCCATCTCTACAAAAAAAAAAAAAAAAAAAAAAAAATGTTTTTTAATTAGCCAAGAATGGTGGCATGCACCTGTGAACCCAGCTGTTCAGGAGGCTGAGGTAGCTGAGGTAGAAGGATGGCTTGCGCCTAGAAGGCTGAGGCTGCAGTCAGCCATGATTGTGCCACTGCATCTGTCCGAACAACAGAGTGAGACCCTGTCTCTTAAAAAAAATAAGTGTACAGTTCAGTGGCAATAAATGGATTCGCATTGTTGTGCAACTATCACCAACATCCATCTCTAGAGCTCTTCATCTTGCAAAACTGTGTGCCCGGCCGGGTGCGGTGGCTCACGTCTATAATCTCAGCACTTCGAGAGGCTGAAGTGGGCAGATCACCTGAGGTTTAGAGTTCAAGACCAGTGTGGGCAACATGGTGAAACCCCATCTCTACTAAAAATACAAAATTAGCCAGGCGTGGTTGCACACACCTGTGATCCCAGCCCAGCTACTCAGGAGGCTGAGGCAGGAGAATCGCAAACCCGGGGGGCAGAGGTTGCAGTGAGCTGATATTGTGCCATTGCACTCCAGCCTGGGCAACAAGAGCAAAACTCTGTCTCAAAACAAACAAACAAAACAAATAAACAAAAAAACTGCATGCCCATTAAACAAAACCTTCCCATTTCCCAATCCTCCTAGTCCGTAGCAACCACTATTACACTTTCTGTCTTTATGGATTTGGCTGCTCTAGGTACCCCATATAAGTGGAATCATGTGATATTTTTCTTTTTGTGACTGGCTTATTTCACTTAGCATTGTGTCCTTCAGGTTCACCATGTTGTAACATCTGTCAGAATTCCCTTCCTTTTCAAGGCTGGATGGTGTTCCATTGTATCTATGCACCACATTTTGTTTACCCATTCATCTGCCAATAAATTTGGGCTGCTTTAACCTTTGGCTATTGTGAATAATGCTCCCATAAACATGGGAGCATTACTTTGAGTACCTACTGTCAATTCTTTTGAGTATATACTCAGAAGTTGAATTGCTGGATCATACGGTAATTCTATTTTTAATGTTTTGAGGAACCTGCACACTACTGCAACATTTTACATTCCCATCAGTGCATTAGGGTTTTGCTTTCTCCACATCCTTCTCAACATTTATTTTTTCTGTTTTTTTTTTTCTTAATAGAAGCCATCTGATGAGTGTGAGGTGGTGAAATAAGCTTCTCATCTACTTGCTTATCAACTATTTCTGTTTACTGGAATAATAACCAGGAGAGCATTACTTATTCAATAGTATTTGGCATGTAGATGATCAACAAATATTTTTTTGACAGAATATAGGATGATCAGCTGACCACATACGTTTTCATTTGATTTTTAAATGAAATGTAAAAATTGTGTGTGTGTGTGTGTGTGTAATAAGGTTTACTTGACAAGTAAGTCTCTCTCACCCATCGTCCCAGCTACCTATTTCTCCAGAAGCAAAAACTTCTACTAATTTCTTGTGTCTCCTTCTAGAAGACTCCTATGATTATACAGGCATATACACTCTTTTTCTTCATACAAATGGTAGCTGACTGATTTATGAGCGAAATATGGAGTAGGAGGCAGATGAATGGGCTGATTCTAGGAACAGAGGTCAGAGTTCAGCCCTCAAAGTAAGAAGGGCAACCAGTAGGTCAGGGTCAAGAAGGTGGAACTGCACCAAGGCTCAGGATTAGAGGCCAGAACAGGCAGTTCCCAAGCAGAAAGGAAGATTGTGTCACATACATCCCTACCTGCATCTGGCAATATCTTTTCTCTGTCCCATGTGTACTAATTTACTTCTAGATGTCTCCCCTACCTGCCAGAGAGAAAGCCCACATGGCAGGATGTGCTGTAAGCACATGGTGAATTTGGTGGAGGAGTCTGAGGTCATGGCACAATGTCAAAGTGGAATTATCCACAGTGACGGGTATGGAAGTGATGAGAGTGAGTCTTGACTAGAGATAATGACTTGGGTGTCATCTATACAGAGAGAGGGGGGTGCTGAATTTTATGGGCAACAATGAGCCTTCTAAAATAAAATGTGTTCTGGGCATGGTGGTTCATGCCTCTAATCCCCATGTTTTGGGAGTCCAAGGTGGGAGGATCACTTGAGGCCAGGAGTTTGAGACCATCATTGGGAACACAGTGAGATCCTGTCTTTGCAAAAAAAGATAAAAATCAAAATATAAAATAAAAAAAGTGTGTTAAGAGAGAAAAGCAACAAGCAAAGAATGTACCCTGCCAATCCCCACTGACATCAGGAAGTGAAAGAGAAATTGTTGAAGAAAGAAGAATAATCCTTATCACCCTTTTGGCATGGGCACAATGGTGATGTTTATTCATTTAAGAACCCCTAAGTTCACTCTGAATCACACAAAATTTCCTTTTTAATATTTCCAGTAATTTATTCACTAATTTATTTGCACTGAAACCAAATGCTTTCCTGGAAAATTCCTGGAAAATTGGTCTGTAAAAATATGTCACTCTCAAAGACAGTTGATCCCACCATTTGCTAATGAGGAGTGAGAAAGCATCAGTGTGCCCCCTCCACAAATTGTATTCTTAACCTGTTTATCTGCCCAAGTACTTGCCATATTTCCATTATTTTTTCAGTCTTTCTTTTATTCTTCAATCTATTTTAAAATATGACCTTCCTCTTAGGACTTAACTACTCTTTTTTAATCTAAACCAAGAGTTGCCCTATCCTCTGCATTGCAATGGCATTTTTATCTCAGTAGGTGGAAAAAATGAACTCTCCAGAATCTTCAATTAAGTTTTTGTTGGTTTGCCTATAAAAGCTATTTGATGGTTTATCTTAGAAACACTGTCCACAGTGACTTGCTTATATCTTATCTTAGAATAAAACCTCTGAGCTTGCAAACTTCTCTTTCCCCTCTGCTCTCCTGCTTCTTTCAGTCCCAAATATGCAATACTGCCTTCTGAAAATCAGGCAAGTCTCTCATGTGACACCTTCAAATAAAGCAAGAAGTGATCTTTTGCCCTAAAAGAATAAAGGGAATTCTGATTCTTTTTGCTGTTTTACAATGAAATTTCACCCTTTGCTTTCTATTTAGGGCTTACCAAGTCTAAATGCTATGTTGTTCTTTGAGAGAGAGCAAAAAAGGTAATTCTGAATCCTAGTAACCCCATAGGCACACATTTGGCCTGCAAAGTCAAGTAGTAGGAGCTATGCATAAACCCATTAAACATAAGTCTGTGACATACAGAAAAAAGAACAATAGCAAAAAAAGGAGCCCCATTATTCTCAAGAAAATACAGCTAGGGGAAGAGTTTTCAAAAAAATTTAAGTTTTCATATGTGTCTATACCAGCTTATTTGTATTCAGCCTGCTTTTATTGCCTATTTATCATGTGCTGGGAACTTTGTTAATGCTGGACATATAGAAATAAATAAATTTCACAGAACCCAGGTAATAAAGAAAATGAGCTTGACCTTTCCACAGAGAAAAGTATGTATGATACTACTGGTGTTACAGAGTCCCAAAAGGATAGAACTGTCAAGTGCAATGGGGCACTAGAAGGGAAATCTGGGTCAGAAAATCAATCTAATGGAAGAAGTATGTCAAGAAGGTATAAAACCCTGTGTGAAACTCAGAATGACATTGTGGCAAGGTTGTATTTTGTAATGGGGTTTGGTAATTCATACTTCTGCTAGAAGTGCCATTCTTCCCACAGGGATTATCTAATAAATCCTTGGCTTAGTTTACTGACAATTTGTCCTCCATTAAAGTCGGGAAAACAATGAGAAATACAGCTATGCTGAACATGGTTCTGGCCAACATAAAAAACTGGCTGAGGGTATGGAAGAGACAGAAATCATGAGGAAAAACTACCTTGTCATAATGTTAAGGAAGGGGAAGGAATTTTGAGTGGGTAGACATTTCCCTGAACTTTGAGGAAGTAGCTCAAAGGATGTTTAAAAGAAATGGAGGCATGATCCACTGTCTGAGACTAAGAAGGAATATGGCTAAAGAAAGATGGGAAGTTCTACAAAGCAAAATGCTGACAAGATCATCATAAATGATCTCAAGTAGAAAGAAAATGGAAAGCCAATACAGAGACCAATGCAGGTACACAGGTACTCTGAGGAGTTCTGTTTTTGACAGACTATCTGGAAAAAAAAAAAAATGCAAGCAGGAACACAAAACGAAGAACACCCAAAAAAGTGACATAATCTGACAGGGCAAGATACCAATTTGATACTTTAACTCTGGTGTCTCCCCACCTCAACCCCCCAACCCCCATTATCATTGCCTTGTACTCCTCCCTTAACGGCAAGCTAGACACAGACACATGCCATCACAGCAGAGGACCATTGAGCACAGTACACAACCAGGAGGAAAATCAGTCCTATCCTGGGGCCTACATTGTTTTAGAGCTTGGTCAAGATGAGAGCTACCCCTGGACTCCATATAATGATTGCCATATTTCTATGAGAAATCCCTGTGTGTGGTGAGGGGAGGAGCTGGAAATGGGTAGGGAGTGGTCTTCCAGATTGCATCTCCACTCCCAACTCCTCCCCTACCAAACACAAACACAAGAACTCCATGGCCAGGGTGAAGTGACTGCAAGAAATCAGGTGTTTGAGCTCTTTTATTAAGAGCTCTAGGGTAGAAATGATGGGCTGTGGAGACCTCACCATCTATTACAACTCATTTTAGACAGTTTCAATGGGAAGGTCCCGCACTGTGCTTTATTAAACCACAAATCAGCATAAATTTTAGAAAAAGGAGTGTTTCATAGAAATGTGGCAAAAATACAGTCTCTTCTATTTTTGCAACATATGTTTATCTTCTGGAAAAGGGGTTTGCATGGGCTGGATTTGCACTGGTTTCACTGTGAAAGACAACTACTTAATGGTTGAATGCCAAAGTGAAAAGAAGCTTCTAGTGGTATCTTAAAGAAATTTATTCTTTTTTTTTTTTTAAGTTCAACAATGACTGGGATAAAAATATAGAAACAAAAAGAACTGTAATATATAAAACATGAAGAACTGTAATATATAAGCAAAAGAAAGCTGGTGGGAATAGACAATATTGCAGATGATAGAATTAAAATATTAAAATGTCTCAGCTGATTGGTAAAGTGGGCCAAAATAAGTAACAACTGAGAAAAAAACATAAATTCTCACATTAAGGCTAGAAAAAATACTTTTTTTTTTTCAAATCCAGATCATGTAAAAATATCTTAAGAGCAGGTCTCCTGAAAAATGCTAGGTGTTTACATTGGCTGAAATGTCAATATGAACGACAGTAAAAAGATCAATACATTTTATTTGCAGTGAGAGGGGATCAATGCATTTGAAAACTACATTAATGGAATACTGATGTCCACATCCAGGGCAGTACTTCTCTCAACTGTGCTTTAACCATGATCACAACCCACTGGGGTGTTGTATTTAATTCTTTGTACCTCATTTCAATATAGACAAGCATTTAGAGTAGGGTAAGTAGGATTACAATGAACTAATTTAGTGAATTTTTATATTCCTACAGCCATTCTATAAAAAAGGAACAGCCCCTCTCCCATTCCACATGGTCCTGGTGAGATTATCTGTCATGGTATTATACTCACTTTAGCCTATGGTCCAGTGATTGCTCCAGGCACTGGATGTGACTTATGGATATTAAAGACTCTAGAGTTTTTCATCTTAGTTATCATAGTCTATGATAACATCTTTTGTTATCATAGTCTATAAGATGTAGGCTTGGGGCAACCAGTCACTAACTTTCTGGCCATAAGGAGCCTATTGCCAGCAGGGGAGAGTGAGGTCAACATGCCTAGAGAAATGAAGATGGTGATATGCTGGAGCCAGCTCATATTGGCTCATGAGCACAAAGTCTTAAATTTTCAGGAAATTTTGTGAGATAGTCATTAAAGATAGTCATTTTTAAAAAGCAAATTATATAAACGTATAATTAAATTATAATAAAACAAAGACAGTACATATTCAAAACTCATTATTTCCTGTTTGACTACATTTTATGATTTTCTGTGTTCCTGGGGTTAGTTATCGCTTTTGTTATAAAAAATAATAATAATAAGTTTTTTTGGAACTTATGTAGCATTTTGGTGGAAATTTCTTCCCAATTCTGTTTTCAGTGACATTTACATTGGCAGCTTGAAATTACCCATAGTGGGAATATTTATACCATGAAAATTGTCAAACACTACAAGGCTTAATTTATTATTTTGTTGGTTTTCTAAACGAAGGGTCCACAAGCTTTTTTTTGCAAAGGACCAGACAATAAACATTTCAGGGTTTGCCGCTCATATAGTCTCTATCAGAACTATTCAATTGTGCCATTGCAGTGCAATGCAGCTATAGACAATACATACACAAATTCAGTGTGGCTGTGTTCCAGTAAAACTTTATTTACAACAAACAGACAGCAGGCCAGATTAGGATCACAAGGCATTTTGCCAGTCCCCTAACAACATTAACAGTGATGAGAAAACGGTTAATAATGCAGATCAAGCTTCAAAATGTGTCATCTCTAAAGATGCTACATAAACAGAACAAAAAAGAAAGAAAATAAATAGAACAAAAAAGAAAGAAAATATTCTATTATCCAAAAACTATTATCTGCTTCAGCAAAGAAGTTAGTCATTGCAAAAAATGTGAAGTTCCTATATATACATATATATACACATGTATATATATATAGTTTCTATATAATATATATATCTTTATATATATATTTTAGATATATATAAAGATATATATAAAAAGTGAAACAATATATATCTATATATAGTTTAGATATATATTAAAAATATATATCTATATATATATCTTTTTATATATAAAGATATATATATTTATCT
>PVKP010022570.1:0-37531 GCA_004027715.1 Plecturocebus donacophilus | reverse complement strand
GTTTGCTTTTTTATGAAAAGAATCGCTGCCAATACTTTAACATGTTACTTGGGACATATTTCAGCAGCTAGGATAACACATAATTGGGGGATCACTGGCAAATTTTGTCATCTTACCTATCCGTGTGACAAAAATCTGTTAAAGTCAGAACTAGATTGCTTGCATCTTGGAGCAGATCTTGGGGAGAAATTAGTGCAGAGCTGGGATTTGAAGGATGGTGAGAATTGGAAACATCTGAGCATTTCCTCAGTGGTTCTTGCATTTCTCCTTGTTTCTCAGCCTCCTGGTGTGAGAAAAGTAACTACTTAATGAAGAGATCCAAAATAAAGCAGCAGCCATCTGGGTAGTTTCATCTTATAAACACCCAGCTGCAATTTTAAGAAGAAGTTTAGAAGCATAGTGTGGGTCTCGGGTTCCTGGACCGGTTAGACCCACGTGCATCCACCTCCCACCTGCCGCCCCCCGCTCTGTTTTCAAAGTTTGTTCGTTGCAGTCATGGATAGAGAGTTGCTGTCATGAAGACACATCTCATTTGCCATGTCACTGTAGCACTGTTCTAAACTAGATTATGGCAGAACTTGTTCAATGTAAAGGTTTTCTGATTTGGTATATATTAAGAAACTCAATGGCTTTAGGACTGTTTTTCCGATAAACACATTTTTCCCCTACAGAGGATGTTTGATCATTTTCCTTGTTACTCCTCTACTGCAGAAAAGGGAACTTCTCACCTGCAAGGACTTTTTGCTCTGCAGTTCCCCACACCTACATATTCTCCTGTGTCAGAGCTCTGGGGTGCACCTGAGACTCATTGATCATATGGTCCGTTGTCACCACTAAAGATATTGACACACTAGTGAGACCTGCGTTTTTATTGCATTCAACTTTGAAGGCAAACATCTGTTGAACAGAATGCTAGGTGCTAATGTCATAGCTTACATCTAGAGAGGGCTCTGTTTATGATGCCGGTAAGTCGTCTTCATAATCTTTTGTGATCTTCAGTTCAGCACCTAACAGCTGTATAAATTTAGGTTGCCAAGGGTAAAAGAGGTGAGTGACCCAACCTCCCATCTGGCTGTATTCCCCTCCCACACCCGTATACCTGTCTTTTCTCAGTGCCCTAATTCCATCTCCTATAAAAAGTTGGCATCTTAATGCATTAATCCTATCTTAGTAAATTAATAAATGGCCTTTCAGAACAAGTCATGATAAAATAAAAATACAGCTGGGTACAGTGGTGCACACCTTTAATCCCAACACTCTGGGAGACGGAGCGGGAGGATCGCCCGAGCACAGATGCTCGAGACCAGCTTGGGCAACAAAGTGAGACCGTGTCTTTACCAAAAAAAAAAAAACAAAAAAATTGAATGGGCCCACATGGTGGAGCATGCCTGCCGTCCCAGCTGCTTAGGAGGCTGAGGCTGCAGTGAGTCATGATGGCACCACTGTGTTCCAGTCTGGGTGATAGAGCCAGTACCCTTTCTCAGTAATAATAAGTAGAACTGTAGCACATTAAAAAAAAAAATGATCTAGCTAATATCACATCAAAAGACTATCTTCCATTAATCTTTGCAAAAATAAAAGTGATCAAGGTTGACCGTTTTAAATTTAAATTTAATATTCTAGAGTCAGGATCGTGCTCTCTTATCAGGCTGGAGTGCAGTATTACATTCGTAGCTCCCTGTAGCCTCAAACTCCTATGCTCAAGCAATCCTCCCACCTTGGCCGCCTGAGTAGCTAGGACTACAGGTGCATACCAACACATAGGGCAAGGTTGGCCCTATAAAGAGAAGATGTCTACCTAGGATGATTTCTATATTTCTGTTCACCAAAAATGGTTCCTGTTCAGGCATGGTGGTGGCACATCTGTAATTCTAGTATTTGGGGAGGCCAGGATGGTTAGGTCTTGAGGTCAGGAGTTTGAGAGCAGCCTGACTAACATGGTGAAACGCTGTCTCTACTAAAAATACAAAAATTAGCCAGGCATGGTGGTACACACCTGTAATCCAAGCTACTCAGGAGGCTGAGGCAGGAGAATCACTTGAACTCAGGAGATAGAGGCTGCAGTGAGCTGAGATTATGCCATTGCACTCCAGCCTGGGTGACAGAGAAAGACTCTGTCTAAAAAAAAAAAAAAAAAAAAAAGTACCTGGCTGCTTTTGCTGACTCTAGTCATTCCTTAATGAGCGTGTCTGGTAGGTTCCTACTAGACTACACCTTAGTGCAGAAGGATAGTAGAATATCCCACTCTTGGTAGCAGACCTGGTTGAAGAAGCCAACACAAAGCAGAGTCAGGGATAAAGCGAAGATAAAAATCTCATCTCGGCCGGTGTCCTAGCATCCCTCCAGTTGCTCAGGCCGAACGCATCCTCGATTGCTCTGTTTCTCTCCCCTGCTCAGATGATCTGTACTGATCTACTTTTCTGCATCTGTGCTGTTGCCTCATGAGTCCAAGCCATGTCCTGTCCCCCCGGAACTGTTAATATTAGAACAGCCTTTTGACCCGTCTCCTCCTTACTCTCTTGCTTTTCCTGATCTTCTTCCCCCACGGCAGCTAGAGGGATTTTCTTAACACTTAAATTGGCTCCTGTCTCTGTCCTGCCTGAAAACCTATTGTGACTGTCTAGTGCTCTTAGATAAATCAGAACTCCTTCTCACGGTTTCAAGGCTGTGTTTAAACCAGGTCCTGTCAGCCTGACTTTGCAGTGTCCTTTCCTGCCATTCCCCTCCTCATTGCCTAGCAGGTACTCTTGGCTCCCTCCATCACCTCCGCAGGACTGCACCCTTGCGCTCTTTCTGTCCCTTCCTAAGGCTTGGGATCTCTCTTCCTACCTACTTAACGTCTTCTGTGTCCTCATTGTCACCTCCTCAGAGATTTCTTGAGACTACTGCTCATAGCCTGTTAATTTCCTCCACAGAACATTAATGAAAGAGTTTATACATTGTCTGATGCATATGTTTACCAGTGCTTACCAATTTCTTGTCTTTTTTTTTTTTTTTTTGAGATAGAGTCTTGCTCTGTTGCCCAGGCTGGAGTGCAGTGGTGTAATCTCGGCTCACTGCAACCTCTCTGCCTCCCAGGTTCAAACAATTCTTGTGCCTTAGCTTCCCAAGTAGCTGGGACCAGAGGTATGCACCACTATGCCCAGCTAATTTTTTGTATTTTAGTAGAGACAGGGTTTCACTGTGTTGGCCAGGCTGGTCTCGAACTCCTTACCTCAGGTGATCCACCTGCCTCGGCCTTCCAAAGTGCTGTGATTACAGGCATGAGCCACCGTGGCCAGCTGATTACTTGTCTGTTTTTAAACAAGAAGCATGGAGGTGCCGGGAGGCCTGCATTTGTGTTTCACTTGTTTCTGATTATACTCCCAGGAACAAGCCCAGTTCCTTTCCCACAACAGATACTGTATAAATAATGAATAAATGAAGACAGTCTCTATTCTCTTGAAATGTTAACAGGACAGTGAGGGATAAAATAAAATGCGCAATTATCATATAGAGCGATGCGTGCTTTGATGGGAGAAAGGTTCGATCCCTTAAGAACATTCAGGAGACGTAGTGCCCAGTCCTCAGGAATAAGAGAAAGTGTCCCACAGAAAATGCTTTCAAGGTTCTCTAATAAATAACTATACTGTTACTGTATTAACATGAACGTTTCATTTAAAACCAGTGTTTTTCAGCCTGTTTCATTATCGCCCCCTTAAAGAGCCTTTTCGTGGCAGCATTTTTCCTAATCACCATCCCTCCCTCCATCAAATTTTCTACCACAGACATGTCTGTACCACTGTGTATTTTTTAGGTACTGTATGTGTATCTGTGCTTTATACTCAAAAAGAGTAAGATGATTTTTGTACCCCCTAAGAACAAATGTGTGTCCCCTTGGCGATGAAGTTGCCCCTGTTGAGAATGCATATATTAAAGCATTTAATATTGATCATAGGACCAAATTTTAAAGAAAGTGCAGTTGATAAACCTGCACAGTGCTTGCACTTCAAATGTCAGTGGACTTTGTACTATTTAAAAAGCACACACATGCACAGTTTTCTTTCCAATGGAGGACAAAGAGATTATACTGTTTTTTTTTTTTTTTTAATGTGATATTGAAGCTGGGCGTGGTGGCTCATGCGTGTAATCCTAGCACTTTGGGAGGCCGAGGCAGGCAGATCATGAGGTCAAGAGATTGAGACCATCCTGGCTAACATGGTGAAATCCCATCTCTACTAAAAATACAAAAATTAGCTGGGTGTGGTGACACGCCCTTGTAGTCCCAGCTCCTCGGGAAGCTGAGGCAGGAGAATCACTTGAACACGGGAGGTAGAGGTTGCAGTGAGCCGAGATTGCGCAGCCTGACGACAGAGTGACACTTGGTCTCAAAAAAAAAAAAAAAAGGAACATTGGTGGGTACTGTGGCTTATGCCTGCAATCCCAGCATTCTGGGAGGCCAAAGTGGGAGTATTGCTTGAGGCCAGGAGTTCAAGTCCAGCCTGGTCAACATAGAAAGACTGCTCTCCTAACTACAAAAAAATTTAAAAATTAGCCAGGGGTGATAGCAGGCACCTGGTCCCAGCTACTCAGTAGACCAAGATGGGAGGATTATTGGAGCCCAGGAGTTCAAGGCTGCAGTGAGCTATGACTGTGCCACTGCACTCCAGCCTGGGTGACAAAGTGAGACCCAGCCTCTTTTTTTTTTTTTAATTGCACTTTAGGTTCTGGGGTTTATGTGCAGATCATGCAGGATTGTTGCATAGGTACATACATGGCAATGTGGTTTGCTGCCTCCATCCCCCCGTCACCTATATCTGGCATTTCTCCCCATGTTATCCCTCCCCAACCTCCCCACCCCCCTGCTGTCCCTCCATTACCCCACCAACAGACCCCAATGTGTGATGCTCCTCTCCCTGTATCCACACGTTCTCATTGTTCAACACCCACCTGTGAGTGAGAACATGCAGTGTTTGATTTTCTGTTCTTGTGTCAGTTTGCTGAGAATGATGGTTTCCAGATTCGTCCATATCCCTACAAAGGACACAAACTCATCATTTTTTATGGCTGCATAGTATTCCATGGTGTATATGTGCCACATTTTCCCTGTCCAATCTCTTTAAAAAAATCTGGTATTCATACTCACTGAAGTGAAAAGTTGACACCAAAGTCATGAGAGTTCAGATAATAATATCTGCCATTATGTGCCTCTGTAAAGAGCATTAAAAGGTGCATCAGGGGAACTTACATTTTTAGGAAAAAGTGTGACAGACAAATGCACAGCAGATATTGTACAGTTTGGAAAGGAACATGTAGGGGCTGGTTGACTCCAAGAGTCCTTGGTGATATATTGGTTTGGTGACTTAGTAAGAAAGCGTTGCCTAAGACTTTGATTTAGAAATGGCACTTAAGTTAGTACGTAGATGAGTGCTGATAGAGTTATTTGGAAGAACTGGGGGTAGGAGAGCTGTGTTTAAAGATTCCTGGAGATAAGAAAACATTTTCAGAGAAAGAGTGAGTAATCTGCTTTACATTGTCTGTTGAAGGTCATGAATTAAGGAGGTTGATTCTGTTTGAAACACCTGCATTTGCACAGGTATATACCAGCTGGCTCTTCCTTAGGGGATAAGGAGTGTATAAAGTTGGTATGGAAAATGCTGGTGAAGGAGTTTTTAATAATGGAACTTAGCCCAAGGGTAAATTGTATGTCACTCAACACTTTTCACTTGCTTATCCTTCAGGAATGTTAAGAAGGTTAAGGCACTGAGGTTCCTTAAGTGTTTTAACTCTGCAGGTACCATCTGTGTTCCAGCTGCTGTTCTGCAACTGCAAATGGATTCTGCTTTAGCATGATAATAAGAAGGGCATAACCCAGCCAAAGTGGTGGGCTTCTGACTCTCCTTTTAGCAGAACTTCTTTTCATTAGCTGAGTAGGATTGAGCTTCACTGCTTGGCAGTGAAATGAGGCATGGCCTAGCTTGATGGTCCATGAAGGATGCTCGCTGAGGTGGACATTTTGTTCCATTAAAGTTGATGTTCCTATTTGTACCAAGGATAGTTTGTGCAGTTACACAAGAAAGAAAATATTTCCCAGTTTTATAGACAGGTACATGCTTGCCTTTTATTCCATTTCCCATTGAACCAGCCTCATTGTTGTCAATTACTCTTCTTCATCTATTTAATGTAATCTTCACTTTTCTTGACAGGTGAATGTACATGACCATTTTCATACTGTCTCTCTCCTAAGAAACTTCCTCCTGATCTTGGCCAGGCATAGTGGCTCACGCCTGTAATCCCAGCACTTTGGGAGACTGAGGCAGGCTTATCACTTAAGACCAGGAGTTTAGAGACCAGCCTGATCAAAACCCCGTCTCTACTAAAAATACAAAAATTAGCTGAGCATGACAGTACAGGCCTATAATCCCATCTACTCAGGAGGCTTAGGCAGGAGGATCACTTGAACCTGGGAGGTGGAGGTTGCAGTGAGCCGAGATCACACCCACTATACTCCAGTCTGGGTGACAAAGCAAAACTCCATCTCAAAAAATATATATAAAAAATAAAATAAGCAGATTTTATGAGAATTCTACATGAGAACAGCACCAAGGTGATAGTGCAAAACCATCGATGAGCCACCCTTATGAGACGGTTACCCCCCACCAGCCCCACCTCCAACGCTGAGGATTACAATTTGACGTGAGATTTGGGTGGGGTCACACATCCAAACTATATCACTCTCTATTCCTCCAGCCCCAGGAACCTCTATTCTCCTTTCTGCCTCTTTAATGTTGACTATTCTAACTACCTGGTGTAAGTGGAATCATATAATATTTGTCCTTTCGTGACTGGCTTATTTTACTTAGTATAATGTCCTTGAAGTTCACCCATGTTACAGCATTTATCAGAATTTCTTTCCTTTTTAAGGCAGAATAATATTCCACTGTATGCATATACCACAATTGGGTTTATTTATTCATCTGCTGGACATTTGGGCTGCTTCCACCTTTTGGCTGCTATAAATAATGCAGCCTTTCTCCTGTTCTCCTTCTCCCCTGAAGGGCCCCTCAGACCTCTCCCTTCTACCACTGGGCATAGTCTGCACACAGATGGTAACTGACTTTTGGCTACTGTCAGTAATGCTGCTATGAACATGGGTGCACAGATACACCTCCAGGAACTTTGTGTGTGGGTGTGTGTTGAAAGAGAGTTTCACTCTGTGTCCAGGCTGCAGTTGCAGTCGTGGTTCACTGCAGGCTCAACCTCCTGAGGTTGGGTGATCCTCCTGCCTTGGCTTCCCGGGTAACTGGGACTACAGACATGGGCCACCACGGTGGGATCTCTCTATGCGGTCTAGGCTGGTTTTGAACTCCTGGGCTCACAGTATTCTCCTGCCTCAGCCTCCCAAAGTGGTGGGATTACAGGCGTGAGCCACCACACCTGGCCCTCCAAGAACTGTTGAAAGAAACTCTGTTGTCCTGGCACAGTGGCTCACACCTGTAATCCCACCACTTTGGGAGGCTGAGGTGGGTGAATCACAAGGTCAGGAGATCGAGACCATCCTGGATAACATGGTGAAACCCCATCTCTACTAAAAATACAAAAAAAATAGCCGGGCATGGTGGCACATGGTTGTAGTACCAGCTACTTGGGAGGCTGAGGCAGGAGAATCAGTTGAACCCAGGAGGTGGAGGTTGCAGTGAGCTGAGATTGTGCCACTGTACTCCAGCCTGGGTGACAGAGCGAGACTCTGTCTCAAAAAAAAAAAAAAAAGAAACTCTGTTAATTATATTCAGAAAACTTAATGCTATCACCTTAGACTGTATGGCATAAATTAAGTTCTTCCCACACAGCAATGCTTCCTTTTAAAATGCTGCTGGGTAATAGTACTTAGTTTAATGTGTCCCAGCTCTCCTTAGCACAGCAGTGATCTTTTACAGCAACTTTTTAGAGTAAAAGAACATTAGGATAAAATGTTTGGAGAACTAAATATAAAAATCAATTTATTTTTAGTAGGATGTATTTGTTCTCAACACAGCTAATTGTTTTAGATAATTACCAGTCTTGGACTACAGATACATTTCACTAAGCCAGATAATTACTTTTGAAGTATTTTGATGACACAGAGAAATCATTTAACCAGTTCTACTACTTCGTCTTTTATGAAACATTCCCTTTAAAAATACACAAGTATTTTGGACTATGCAAACATTTAAGCTTGTTTGAAACTAAGTAATAAAATATATTAAGGTTTTCTGTTGCAAATGAATTCATATCTTCCTGTGGAGTAGTAATTTAAGATAAAAATGCTGAGCTCCAAGTTAGAAAACAAATTTGGCAAATCAAGTATTGTAAAAGTCTGGGAAACGTGAAAATTTTATTCTAGTTGGCTTTCATCTTTTACTGTTAATTTGTGTGTGGTCAGTTTCTATTTGCATTGATTCTAAGATGTTGTATAAACCCCATGAGGATGGGGATTTTGTCTGTTTCATTCACTGCTACTCCGTACACACTAGTACTCAACGCATACTAGTACTCAATACATGCTGGGTACATACACATGAATAATTACAACAGTATCATTTGGAAACTCTTCCCTAGGCTTTCTTCATGCCTTAACGTGGAATTAATAAAATTTTAAGAAATGTCCTACATATAAGACAAAAAGATCCCAAAGTATATAAATAACAGTCCTAATAAAATCAAGATTTTTTTTCACTTGTTATTATCATCCTAACTGTAGTGGCCAACTAATTCAAAGGCCTATGTGTATTATTAACAGTATGAAAAAAACTAAGGTGAACTTTTACAAACTTTTTCTAAAAGACTTCTGCTCCTAGCTGGGCGCAGTAGCTCACACCTGCAATCCCAGCACTTTGGGAAACGGAGGCAGGCAGATCAGCTGAGGTCACAGGTTCGAGACCAGCTTGACCAACATGGAGAAACTGTGTCAATACCAAAAATACAAAATTAGCTGGGCGTGGTGGCACGCTCCTGTAATACCAGCTACTTGGAAGGCTGAGGCAGGAGAATCACTTGAATCCGGGAGACAGAGGTTGCAGTGAGCCGAGATTGTGCCATTGCACTCCAGCCTGGGCAACAAGAGTGAAACTCCATCTCAAAAACAAAAAAAAAAAGACTTCTTCTGTTGATAGCTCAACATTGAAGATATTATGAATTTTTATGTTAAATTTTTTTAAAACATATTTGGCTTTCGTTAAAAGAATACTGACAAAATTGTCATAGCTATAGCCGCGTACGCTAAAATCTCATATACTGATGACACTAGAAACATGAGAGCAATTGTCATTTGCCCTTCCCAGCTAACATTGCTCCATTTCTTCTGTAGAAATACCGCTATCCTCTGGAACGGTTCTGGAGCATGGAGGTGGCTGAGATTATCCAATGGGACTTGCGGTTTTCTGGGCCGAGGCCATTCTTTGAGAGTTTCATGGGGGCAGACTGCCACCACACCACGAATCCCCTCAATTCTGTGAATACCTGAATCCTCCAGGCTTTACAGAGCCATGCAGTGGTGCTGCCATTTAGAAGCTAAGAATTCCTCACCTGGCTGTGATGTTCTGTGGCATGACCAATGCTTGGGTGAAATTCACGCAAAACAGCAAATAGTTATTTCTCCCTTTTTTATTTTTATGTATGATATTATTGGTAACTAAAAAGATCCCTAGTATTCTAGATACTTTGTATGATTATTTGGGCAGTTCTTGCTCTCCAGTAGTTTGTAAAAGTAGAATACTGGTCAGGTACAGTGACTCACAACTGTAATCCCAGCACTTTGGAAGGCCGAGGCAGGTGGATCACCTGAGGTCAGGAGTTCAAGACCAGCCTGGCCAACACAGTGAAACCCCATCTCTACTAAAAATACAAAAATTAGCTGGGCATGATGGTGGATGCCTGTAGTCCCAGCTACTCGGGAGGCTGAGGAGAGAGAATTGCTTTAACCAGGAAGTGGAGGTTGCAGTGGGCAGAGATCATGCCACTGCACTCCAGACTGGGCAACTGAGCAAGACTCCCTCTCAAAAAAAAAAAGTAGAATACTAACATATTTGGGTTTCCTTTAAGAAAATCACATCTTATATTATTACATATGTTTGTATACACACACACACACACACACACACACACACACACACACACACATTCTCAAATGGCAAGTGGGATCATGGACATCTATAATGATACATAAAAGAAAGGCCTGGGAGAGATGAGGAATATTGTTTTCATACATGTTTTACCTCTTTGTTTGTGGCTCTCAGTGGATTAACATAAAGCATGTTGGAAGGAACCAGAGATTATCTTCTAGCCCAGTGTATTCAGCTTCCGTTGGCACGTTTACATTCTTTCTCTCAATGAAGTGCCCTCAGAGGTTTAGTAGGGATAAGTTCCAAGAGAAGCTTTCTCAAATTCATCACTTACAGGATTTATACACACAGCTCTGATACTTAAGTAGAACTGATTTTTTCTAATATGTGTAGGAGGATTTCAGAATGATTTCTGTTTTTTCCTGTGGGAGTTCTGACGTGTACAAGCTTAGAGGCTGAGTTCAGTGATGGTGCCAGGGAGGATTTTCCTGCTGTCAGGTTAAAAAGTGTTTGAAACCCTCCCATTTAACAACAACAAAAAAAACATTCTGGCTGGGCATGGCGGCTCATACCTGTCATCCCAACATTTTAGGGGGTCAAGGCATGAAGATCACTTGAGCCCAGGAGTTTGAGACCAGCCTGGACAATGTGGTGAAATGTGAAACCTCATCTCTACAAAAAATACAAAAATTATTATGTGTGGTGGGGCATGCCTGTGGCCCCCGCTACTCAGGAGGATGAGGTGGAAAGGTTGAAGCTGCAGTGAGCTGACATAGCACCACTGCACTCCAGCCTTTTTAGGCAAGGTGAAAAAGTGAGACCTTTCCTAAAATAATTTTTTTTAAAGATTTCACATATTACTCTATTTCTTTTCTTCTTTTTCTTTTTTTTTTTTTTTTTTTGAGACTGAGTTTTGCTTATTGCCTAGGCTGGAGTGCAATGGCAAGATCCTGCACCCTCTGCCTCCCAGGTTCAAGCGATTCTCCCCTCAGCCTCCCCAGTAGCTGGGATTACAGGCGCATGCCACCACACCCGGCTAATTTTGTATTTTTAGTAGAGAGGAAGTTTCTCCATGTTGGTCACGCTGGTCTTGAACTCCCTATTTCAGGTGACCCACCCTCCTTGGCCTCCCAAAGTGCTGGGATTACAGGCGTGAGCCACCACGCCCAGCCTTTCTTGCTCTATTTCTTTACATCAGCATTCCTTCTTCAGGTACCCGTAATTCTTTTGATGCCTGTCAAGGTGCTAGGCATTCTTCACCCTTACCTTTTGCACGTTGTCCAGAGTGACTCTGCTGTTGTAACATACCACTCTCTGGACACACCTCTTTCTAGCCTTCAACTTTCTTGTTTGATACCATTCTCCCTTCTCAGTTCCCTTCAAACCCACTGTTTATGACTTTTCCCTGATTCTGTCGAGATATATTTAGATTTTTAGGATGTGTGTCCTTTAAGCCAGTGGTTCCCAACCATTTTGACACTAGGGAACCGGTTTCCTGGAAGATAATTTTCCCATGGATAGCGATGGGGTGGTGGATGGTTTTGGGATGAAACTGCTCCACCTCAGATCATCAGGCATTAGATTCTCAACCTAGATCCCTCACATATGCAGTTCCAACAGTGTTCATGCTCTGATAAGAATCTAATGCCACTCACCTCCAGCTGTGCAGGAGACCTCTGCTGTAAACATTTTGATAAAGTTTTCCTTTTTTTTTTTTTTTTTTTTTGGCATTGTACCATTACCAAACTCTGGAACTCCTCAAACAGTGTGAGTGAGAAATAATGCCAGTGGCTTCCAATCTCTCCTTTGGCACTCCAGGAGGGAGTGTACCCTGTATCTTATAAGACATGGCTGCCTCGGCATCCGCAAACCTTCCTGGAGCTCTGAAGAGATGTCTGAAGTTTTAGTTTTTCCATCTTGAATGTTCACTTACTTTAGGAAGAGGTACCTCTCCACCCTCACAACCAGGAATTCATCCAGTTCTAGAGGATCTGTACTAGGTCTTGCCCATTTCCCCGTGCAAAACACACTTCTTGCATGAGATTCCCAGCAGCCTTGATTTCATAATCTTTCTCCAGAACTTTGCAAAATGTCTAAGAGTCCTGGGACAAAGATCCTGAGAGAGAATATTCACCATAAGAAATTATTAAGCTGTTGGCCGGGCGAGGTGGCTCACGCCTGTAATCCCAGCACTTTGGGAGGCCGAGGCGGGTGGATCACAAGGTCAGGAGTTCAAGACCAGCCTGGCCAAGATGGTGAAACCCTGTCTCTACTAAAAATACAGAAATTAGCTGGGAACAGTGGCAGACACCTGTAGTCCCAGCTACTTGGGAGGCTGAGGCAGGAGAATCATTTAAACCCATGGGGCAGAGATTGCAGTGAGCCGAGATCACGCCAGTGTACTCCAGCCTGGTGACAGAACCAGGCTCTGTCTTAAAAAAAAAATTATTAAGCTGTCTAAAAATAGAAATAGTTTTTATACCACCCATAAGACAGCAAATAGGAGCACTGATTGATTGATTGACTGAGACAGGGTCTCACTGTGTCACCCAGGCTGGAGTGCAGTGGTACAATCACAGCTCACTGCAGCCTTGAATTCCTGGGCTCAAGCTATCCTCCCACCTCAGCCTCCAGAGTAGCTAGGACTACAGGTACACATCACCATGCCCAGGTAATTTTCATATTTTTTGTAGAGATAGGGTCTCACTGTGTTGCCCAGGCTGGCCTCCTAATTGCTGGGTTCCAGCTGTCCTTCCACCTGGACCTCCCATAGTGTTGGGATTATGGGTATGAGTCACTGCTCCTGGCCTAGGAACTATTTATTAAGCTAATGTAAGCAGTGTTCACTTTCATATACTCTGAGATGACTTTCATACCTTTTCCTCTCTCCTCAAACATCAAATTCATTTTTGCTTTTAGTATTTTTAGCATCTCTTTTTACTTCTAAAAAGTGAAAAGTATCTCTTTCATTTTTTAGTATTTTACTGTATTTTTCACTTACTTAGTTCATTGACCTCACTTCTTACTCCACTGAGAAATAAAAAATTCGCAGATGGCAACACCATCATCTTGCTACCACCAAATCTGTAAACCTGCCTTCATCTGTGCCCCATGTGTGTTCTCCTTCTTCCCTCCTGTTAGAAGAAACCTATCTCCTCCTGTCATAATCTTCTTGTTCTTGGTAAACATGGTGGCTCACACCTGTAATCTCAGCGTTTTGGAAGGCAGAGGCAGGAAGATCTTTTGAGCCCAGGAGTTCAAGACCAGCCTGGACAATAGAGCAAGACCTCTTCTCTATTTAAAACATAAACAGTTCTTTGTTTCTCACTTTCTCACCTTCCAAGACTTTCCTTTCCTTTCTTTGTTTTGTTTTGGAAACAAGGTCTTGCTGTGTCACCCAGGCTGGAGTGCAGTGGCGCACTGGTGGCTCACTGCAGCTTCGACCTCCCCGGTTCGGGTCAGCCTCCCACATCAGCCTCCCAAGTAGCTGGGACTACAGGTGCACACCACAGTGCCTAGCTGATTTTTGTTATTTTTTGTAGAGATGGGGTTTTGCCTTGGTGCCCAGGCTGTCTCAAACTCCTGGGCTCAAGCAGTCTGCCCGCGTGGGCCTCTCAGAGCTCTGGGATTACAGGTGGGAGCCACCGTGCCTGGCCCCACGACCCATTCTGCAGCATCTAGTCTTCCTCTCTCTACTGGATCACTCCATCAGCAGGACATACTGTGGACTGGCCCGTCCTAAGAGCCTAAAACGTCCCATATCCCAGCTCCTCCAGCTCCACGCAGCCTCCTGGCTCTACCCCGCTTCCCAGCCAGGCCTTTGACAAGTGAGCAGTCTGCACTTAACTTCTCCCTTCCTCTCCTCTTCATGTCCAGGTTTTCCTCCCCCAGCTCCAACAAATTGCTCCCAACAAGGTCACTAACAATCTCTGTGCTGTCAAGTAAGTCATAAACATTGTCTTATCTTACCCAGGCTGTCAGCCGCCTTCAAGAGACTTGAATCCTCTCTCCAACTTGACATGTTCTCTGCTCTTGGCTTCTGTGATACCATGTTCTCTGTCCATCCCTTGCCAGTTTTTTTTTTCTTCTTTTGGGGAGGGAGTGGTAGGGAGAGAAAGACTCCTATGCCTCTACATAACTTTTCAAAGTTAGAGTTCCTGGGCATGTAGAACTTTGCTCTTTTCATCAGCCAGGTGTGATGGTGCATGCCTGCTACTTGGGAAACTATGATGGATCACCTGAGCATAGGGAGGTCGAGGCTGCAGTGAGCAGTGATCACACCACTGCCCTCCAGCCTGGGCAACAGAGTGAGACCCTGTCTCAAGAAAGAAAAAAAAAAAAAGAATTTGGCTCTTTTCTCTTTACTTCCCACTCTGAGATTCAATTTTGATTTCCAGGCTTCTCCACTGTATATTCACATGGACCTCAAACTTACCCAAATCAGAGCTCTTGATTGCCCCCTTCTACCCCTCCACATGTTCTTCTCTCAGGCTCCCCCTTTTCAGAAGTGGCCCTAGCCATCAATAAGTCCTGTTGTTTCTATAATAGCTCTAAAAACACCGAGCTTCACCGCTACAACACAACTCCTAGCCACCGTCCACTCTCATCTGGACTCTGCTTCTACTCTTACTTCTTCCCCTCTTGTTCAAAAAGTTAAACTGGAGAAAACTGACAGCATCTGCATTTAAGCAGGGTCGATAGGAATGGGAGAGGGGAGACGTTTTAAAACTGTGTATTTAGTGGGTGGAACGTGCAGATTCTAGTGAACCAGTGTGAAGTGGGAAAGAACTTGAAGGAGTCCAGGTGAAAGGGATATTCCACAGCATGCGACGGATGGGAAGGCCAGGCTTTGAACAGGTGACTTCCTCTTGGGACTTGTTGAGCTGTGGGAGAATCAGATGGATATTCTTGGAGGTGGTTGGATATAGAATACTAGAAACAGCCAGGCCTGGTGGCTTACACCTATAATCCCAGCACTTTGGGAGGCTGAGGTGGGTGGGTCACAAAGTCAGGAGTTCAAGACCAGCCTGGCCAACATAGTGAAATCCCATCTCACCTGAAAATAGAAAAATTAGCTGGGCATGGTGACATGCACCTGTAGTCCCAGTTACTTGGGACGCTGGGGCAGGAGAATCGCTTGAACCTGGGAGTTGGAGGTTGCAGTGAGCTGAGATCATGCCACTGCACTCCCGCCTGGGTGATAGAGCAAGACTCTGTCTCAAAAAAAAAAAAAAAAGAAAAGAAAAAGTAGAAACAAGACTTCAGGGCTAAATCAAGAATGACCCATGATAGGATGTACCTTAAGCCATGGAGGCGAATAAAATCACCTGGGAAAAATGAAATGTAGAGATGAGAAGACGAGAATGTAATCCTGCTTCTTGCCTCGGGTTGACTTTTTGTAGCACCTCTGTTCCATCTTCTAGACCCAAGCACGTGGTCCTCTTCTCTCCACAGCCCTACACCACCTTCGTGCACTCCTGGTTACTTCCCTCCCAGGACACATGCAAGAGGCAGCACAGTGTTCCCTTTTAGTCTTGCTGACCCCAAAGATAAGCACATACGTCCAACTTCTTTTTTTTTTTGAGATGGCATCTCACTGTCACCCAGGCTGGAGTGCAATGGCATGATCTTAGCTCATTGCAAACTCCGTCTCCCGGACTCAAGCAATTCTCCTGCCTCAGCCTCCCTAGTACCTGGGATTACAGGCACCCAGCACCCCACCCAGCTAATTTTTGTATTTTTAGTAGAGACGGGGTTTCACCATGTTCCCCATGCTTGTCTCCAACTCCTGACCTCAGGTGATCTGCCCGCCTTGGCCTCCCAAAGTGCTAGGATTACAGGCGTGGGCCACTGTGCCTGGCCCCAACTTCTTTATAAAGGTTTTGTTGCTGAACATTTTGGCACTTAATAAAATTATCTAAACCTCCCAAGAGAGTGACAACACTTGACAAACACACACAGGCACACCTCCCTACCCTGGGGATGACTTATCTAACATTCCAGTTATGGTGCACGAAGCCAAGAATCCCAAAGCAACAAATAAAACCTTTCAACCATTGAAGTAAAATTAGAACTTCCAGGCACTAAAGCTGGAGTCCATTTTTTGTCTATTTTATCTGTATTTTTTTATTTTTTAGAGACATTCTCGCTCTGTCACCCAGCCTAGAGTGGAGTGACATGATCATAGCTCACTGCAGCCTCAAACTTTTAGGCTCAAGCAACCCTCCAGCCTCAGCCTTCTGCATAGCTGGGAGTACAGTTGCATACCACCATGCCCAGCTAGATTTTTAAAAATTTTTATAGAGACAAGATCTTTCTATGTTGCCCAGGCTGATCTTGAACTCCTGACCTCAAGCAGTGCTCCTGCCTTAGCCTCTCAATATTTTACCTATATTCTTCATCATCTTGGTTTTTCTGATCATAGTTGTTAATTTTTTAATTATATAAGAGTCCTACATAGAAGATTCTCTCCTGGTGTTTTAGCAGGTATAAGAAAATTGATTTCCTTTGTAGCCATCACTTTGAGAATCCATTATAGATACTAGCAATTTCTGAAGGAATAAGAGATTTGCACTATAATGGGACTTCACAGTCTTTCATTTAAAAATTCTGGCTCCCTGGTGGGGAGACACGTTCTAGACCCACAACTGTTAGAAATATGTGTTAATAAACTGGGCCCAGATTCACACAAGTCTAAACAAACTATGTAATCTAATAATGTCTGAATAATGTAAAAATAATGTTTTCAGTGGAATAGGTTGAGGCTCGCACAGTGGCTCATGCCTGTAATCCCAGCCCTTTGGGAGGCCGAGGCGGCAGATCATTTGAGGTCAGGAGCTGAGACCAGCCTGGCCAACATGCTGAAACTCTGTCTCTACTAAAAATATAATTTAGCCAAGCACAGTGGCAGGCACCTGTCATCCCAGCTACTCAGAAGGCTGAGGCAGGAGAATCACTTGAACCTGGGAGGTGGAGGTTGCAGTGAGCCAAGATCACACCACTGCACTGCAGCCTGGTTAACAGAGCAAGACTCTGATTGATAGATAGATAGATAGATAGATAGATAGATAGATAGATAGATAGACAGACAGACAGATAGGTAGAATATGATGAAACAGAAAAACATTGTTATCTTTTTAAAAGTCTAAATCTATTCTGAAGTAATTCAATTGAAATAATAAATTAACTTTGCATTCTCGTTTTGCCACAATATTTAAATATTTACTAACTGGGATCAATACTGGTGTTCAAATTCAGTATTGGCTACTTCACACTTGAAGCCCATCTGTGTTCTCAGAGTGTTAAGTCTAATATTGAGATCCAGAAATATTTATTGGTGTCTGGTGTATACCAGCAACTGAGAGAACAGTGATGAATAGGAGGCAGTTCCTACCTCGAAAAGCCTACAGTTTGGTAAATTACAGTCTAGTAAGACCAGACCTGCATAAAAGATACACAGCAATGCAAAACAATAGGTGTCAGATGCCATTTGAGTAAAATACACATTAAGTGCTGCAGGATTCTGGGGAAGGAGAATCTGGTGGGCTGCAGTAGGAGAAATTGGAAAATGATTGACTATTCTCCAGTGACAACAGCAGGCAGGAACCTGGCAGCCCAATTTATTTGTCCTCTCAACCCAGCTCAAATGGGTTCTCCCTTGGGAACTTTGCTGCCAACTTGCTTCTCCTCTAAACCCCTCCCCAGGCACAGTCTATCAACCCTTTCTTTGCAATACTTTCATTTTTTCTTCTTAACCAGGCTAAAGTACTCACAGTGCATTGCAATTGTTTGTAAGCCTGTCTCCTTCACAAGATTCTTTTTGGTATGTTCATCTTTGAATTCCCCTACATTTTAAAATTAATAAACAGCATACCTTTGCCAGGCCCATGGTGATCAGAAATAAAGAAAGGTCAGTAGCCTGTAGAACTGGGGTGCTCAAACACCAGTTTTTCTCAGGGTTAAAAACTTTTAAATATGCAGGCCAGGCTCAGTGGCTCACACCTTTAATCCCAATACTTTGGGAGGCTGAGACAGGCTGATCACTTGAGCTCAGGAGCTTGAGACCAGAAACCTCGTCTCCACAAAAAATACTTTAAAAATTAGCTAGGCATAGTGGTGTGCACATGTAGTTTCAGCTACTTGGGAGGCTAAGGCAGGAGAATCGCTTGAGGCCAGGAGGTGGAGGTTGCAATGAGCTGAGATCACGTCACTGCATTCTAGCCTGGAACCAGATCCTGTCTCAAACAAACAAATAAACTTTAAAATATACAGACAAATATAAACTTCACCCCAAACTCACTAAACCTGAACCTGCAGGCATGAAATCTGAGCGTCTGAATTCTTTAAAGGCACCGCAGGTGATGTACAACCAAGGTTGAGAATCATTGGTACAGAAAAATTTCCTTTGAGAATGAGAAATTCCACACTGGTTTTGCAGATAACTGGCACTGGTTGCTGTGAACAAGCAAATATTTTCAAACTTAATAGTTTTAAGAATTGCTTGAGCCAAGAGTACAAGAGCAGCCTGGGCAACAAAGCGAGACCCTGTCTCTACAAAAATAAAAATTGAAAAATTAGCCACACATGGTGGTGCACACCTGTGGTCCCAGCTACTCTGGAGGCCGTGGTAGGAGGATCGCTTGGGCCCAGGCCATCCAGCATGCAGTGAGCTGTGATTGCATCACTGTACTCCAGCCTTGGTGGGAGGAGGAGATCCCATCTGGAGGAGGGGAAAAAAAAGAAAGCACAGAGCCTCATTTGGTATATCACCCCTAGGGGATCAAGGTCAGCACCATGGACATCGCCATTGGGTGTGTTGGTTTTTCTCATTCCTTCCTTTACACCAGTCTGTCATTACTCCCTCTTCCTTTGTTTCATTGCTAATATTTCTGCCTCTGTAGTATCAACCCACTTGATGTATGTATTTTGTTGTTGGCAAGCACAGCAGATAGCTCAACTTTTTAGCGTGTATATTTTGAATGAAAACCAACCTCATGGATTTGAGGAGTTTTCTAAAACACTACTCTAAATGCTCCAAGCCTCTTTTGCTTAATGCTAGCAAATTCCTAAACCGTATCCAAATCTAGAATTCTGACTCCTGTGCGGGGTGGTTCTTAGGAAAACTTATTTAGACAATATTACAAATAGTTCGGTCTGACCTCTTAATTTTATGTTTGTACGAATTGAGGCTTAGCGAGAGATGACTTTCTTGAGATGGAGAGTTACTGATAGTAAAGTAAGTTCAACAGTGTTTTCATGGTTTGATCCAGAAGTTACTATAAAATTTTAACCACATCCATTGAAGGAATATTTGGTTAGTAATTAAAATAAATTTAATGGTTCATACAGTTTCTCTAAATACTGCCTACTCTTTATTAAAGCCTATTTAACCACATTTATATATGTTTATGTACAGTGTTTTCCGCCCCAGTAAGTCCTGGGATCTTGAGGTTAAGTGTCCTGGTTCTATTCATTTTTGAATGTACCCCAACAGTGAAAACATAGATTAATTATACTCAATGCTTTTTCTTTATCATGCTATAAATCCGTTTTATAATTAATATCTATGAAAATTAATATTTAAAATAGTCAACTTAGGAATTGATGCCTAGAAATATATTTATTGAATGCATTTTCATCTTTAAGGAAACCAGATGATTACACTAGCCAAAATTAAAAATTTAAAAATCCATATTAATAAATGTATTTAGGGCCAGGCATGGTGGCTCGTGCCTGTAATCGTAGCACTTTGGGAGGCTGAGTTGGGAGGATTACCTGAGGTCAGGAGTTTGAGGTCAGCCTGGTCATGATGTATATAATATATACATTGTATATGATATATGGTATATATCATATAGACTATGATATATGGCATATATTCTATACAGACTATTATATACAGCATGTATTGCATATACTATATATAATATTTGGTATATATTATATCTAGACTATATATGATATACTGTATATGTATTACATATGATACATATGATATACTATATAGACTGAGGTACTATATATATTATATGTACTATTTATGATGTGTGTGTGTATACATATGTATGTACACACACACATATATACATACACACACACACACACACACACACACACACATTTTATCTCTGGCCTTTCTTCTCTAAACCTGCTTCACTTGCATTGCTGCATACAGTTTATTCATCCCTAAATTATACATACAGTTCACCAGATCCTATTACACTGTGTCTTTTCCCCCTTTAAACCGGATTTTTCACAAACATTCAGCTTGGTGTCTTCAGTGTCTGACACCTGGTAGGCACTGAGATGTTTGTTGCAATCTTTCTCAAATGCTGGGTGTCGAGGGTGGTGTTGTCAGCATCAGAATTAAAACATAACGGAAACACCATCAGTCCTTAAAGGAACTCAACCTGGTCACAGAGACTGACATGCAAGGCAAAAGGTATGAATGTATGAGCCAAGCACCCCAGTGTCCATTCTCCTGGTTCCCAACAGCAGCATTAATATTATGGTAGATCCCATTTCAAGTCCCACAGCTATTGATGTGGTCAAATGAAAGGTGTTACACAGGGCTCGGCATGGTGGCTCATACCTATCATCCCAGAGCTTTGGGAGGCCAAGGCAGGTGGATCACCTGAGGTCAGGAGTTCAAGACCAGCCTGGCCAACATGGTGAAACCTTATTTCTACTAAAAATACAAAAAATTAGCTGGATATGGTGGCGGGTGCCTGTAATCCCAGCTACTCTGGAGGCTGAGGCAGGAGAATGTCTTGAAACCAGGAGGTGGAGGTTGCAGTGAGCCAAGATCATGCTACTGCATTCCAGCCTGGGCAAAAAGAGCAAAACTCCATCTTAAGAAAGAAAGGTGTTGAACAGAATTGAAAAGTTTGTCAGATGAGTGTTTCTGGAAGACCTTAAAATTAAAGAAATTATTTGCTCATATTAAAGACTACTCTTTTCCCCACAGAATGTAATTCAAATATTCATTTTTATACCCTAAAATTTCATTTTTATGAATACCATTTTCTGCAAGATAGGAAGATATTATCATGCAGCCACTGGTTTTTGTTAAACTGCCCATGGTTTATGGCTTTGAATTTTTTTTCTGTGTCCTCTGGAGCACTAGTTAGCCAAAGCCCCAAATTGGAGCAGAAATTATGAGGCAGTGAAGTTGGAATTACAGTTGCGTCCAGTCTCTGCCACGTATAACTATGTGATTTGGGGTCTGTCATCTTATGTTCTTCATTTGTAAAGTGGGAATAACAGTACTTAATATACCTGTTGAAAATATTTGACTTCCTGATTCAGAAGGGGTCTTAAAAGTGTCCTTTTATAATTGAGGTAAAGAAGAAATGGTTAGGTAGGGAAATGTATGTAGTAAATGATGAAGTCTATAAAGATGTTTTAAAAATTATAAATATCTCTACAAATATATACTAGTCAAGCAACATCATAACATCACTGGACATTTGTTTTCTGTTTAACTGCTCTCAGAAGACCCGTATGTAAAGTAACAAATACGTCTCACCCCAGATGTGTTTGACTCCCATATCTGCTTTTTTATTACAGTCATCTCTCTGGCCCCATCACAGCCCTCATTCCTACTATATCTGCTCTTTGATGCCATGTGCACCTTAAGAGGTTTCAGTTTCTCCATTTTCTTTTGGTAGGTCATGCCCTCCTGGCTTCGCTTTCTTTTCTGTCCTTCTTGAGCCCCGTGGTTGACCAGCTAAGCCATTCTTGAATAAGGAGTCTCCATTCCTCTAGTATCCAGCCCACTTTTCTTTTCTTCCTTTTTTTTTTTTTTCTTTTGACATGGAGTCTGTTGACAAGGCTGGAACGCAGTGGTACTATCTCGGTTCACTGCAACCTCTGCCTCCCAGGTTCAAGTGTTTGTTTTGCCTCAGCCTCTCAAGTAGCGGGGACTAAGGCACACACTACCACACCTGGCTAATTTTTGTATTTTTAGTAGAGACTGGGTTTCACCATGGTGACTAGGCTGGTCTCGAACTCGTGACCTCAGATGATCCCTCCCCCTTGGCCTCCAAAGATGGTGGGATTACAGGTGTGAGCCACTGTGCCTGGCCCCCAGCCCATTTTTCTACTCTTGTTGCCTACCTTGGTTCCATGATAAAAGCCATCTCCGTAGCCTAATGTTAACCCATGCAGTAGTGGTATAGGGAATGGACAGAAGAGCTTTAGTGTCTTTGGTTCAAATTTAGGTGTGTTTTAAAATTGTGTTGATACAACTACATCTCCTTAATAAAGTTTATTATTTTCAGTTCAGTCTTTAGAAAACATCTCCTTATTCATTTACCATTTTCAGTTCAATCGTTAGAAAACCAGCAGCCTTTCAGTAAAATTTTCAAAGACATTTGGTTCTCAAATTTTGTGTGCTCCTAAATATTCTTCATACCTTTGTTTAAAATGTAGCCACCAGAGCCCGCCTTTCTGTAGCTATTTCAGTTTATTACCTTCGGACTGAGATATCCCATCTGTATTTTCGGCAAGCCCCACCCCAGCTGCCAAAAATGATGCAAAATCGAATTTGAGCATCGCTGCTATAGAATATATTCTCTATTTCTTCCAAGGGAGAGTTCCATTCCTGAACGTGGGAGATGGTTGAAATGGTGCAGCAGAATTTGCACTGCTGTTCAGTAATATCAGTGATTCTTAATCAAAGACATGTATGGGAATCAACTGTGGCGCTTTTGAAGGTCATCAGTAAAAATCGTCCATGCTTTGGTTCCACCCACTGGCAAATCTGTGAAATGCTTTTCAGGTGGGACTCACTGTGCCTTTTAAAGTATAACAGGTGATTTCTATTTGGTATAATACGGTATGATTTATCTACAGTGGAAACAAATGCCTGTTCTGGAGAGGAGTATTTCGACTCAGGTTAATATGAATTGATTGTTATTCAAAGAACTTGTAAAAGTAATATCTTGTAAAAGTCTATAGGTTTATTACAGCCTTTAAAAAAATATTGCCAGGATCCAAGCCCTGAAAATATGTTATGCTTTCTCCTTTCCTTACTGAAATCACATTTAAATTCAGAATCACCAGCGCTAGTTTACTTTCAATTCAAGACAGCAAGCCTGAAAATAGACTTAATGACGCATGCAAAGCGTTTTCCTAGGAACAGACTCTGGACTTATTAGTGTGAGAAGCCATCAGTCAGTACTCATCTGGTGCACTGGTGTGTTAGTAAGGGTTGCCAGGGATGCATGCCTTCTCTTATCAGTCACCCAGAGAATTCACGTAACTTGCTTTAAATAGCCAAAGTGAAGAAGGAGATTGACTCTGCAGTTGTGTTTGCTTCTTTAAAAAACATACTTATCTTTCCTAGCTGTAAAATAGCAATTGAAAACTGCCATCTAAAGTGAAAAATAATTCCCTAAGGTTTCAATAGGGTTTTTCATATATCAGAACCAGGGCCATGGTGTAACTGGATTTAAGTGCCAGAGAAGGAGCTAGAAGCTGCAGGTGCAGCTCCCTGCGACGCTGCTGTCTGTGACCTTGAGTGAGACACAAAATTGCTGGGCTTCTGTTTTTCATTTTAAAATGTGAGGGTTGGATTTGCTTGCTAAGAGCTCTTTTATCTCTAATAGTCAAGATGATGGAACATGATGTTTTGAGATGTTTTGCTGAAATTTCTCACATAGAAAATGGGCCTTCTGAAAACATATAATTATAGTTTTGGGTAGGAAGAAGCTCTCATGGTGGCGAAGGGGAACATTGCAAATCTGAACATGACTGCAGCTGGTGGGATTATAATGTGTTAGTGTTGAAGGGCACCCTGAAGTCCTGATATTTAACATACAGGGGAGCCTAGGGCTGAAGGGGAAGGGGGCTCTCAAGGACAGTGGACTTTGGCTCCACAGTCGCCCTCTGGCAGCAAGCAAGACCTGTGTCTGTGACAGGTCTCAATCAATTTAGAAGCTTATTTCACCAAAGTTAAGGACATGCCTAGGCTCAGGTTCCTAGACTGCGCCAGGTGCACCAAGCCAGGTGCTCAGGCTCTGAAACTGAGGTGCATTAGGCAATTAGCATGGTTTGTTAGACTGTACAAATCATCGGTGGAGACGCCAACTCCCCACCTGTTTTCCTGAGGGTTGTGTTCCCATGCATGCACTTTCTCCTTAGTAACAGCTCATGGTGCCTGACCTGGGTGGGTGGCCTTATAGCTATGAAGCACGTCTGCCTTGCCTTGAGAAAGATCCAACCCAGTGTTGGCTTCCTCAGCTCAGTGGCAATAAATGTTGGGGTGCCAAAAAGAAAGCTCCTGTTTTCTCTCTACTCGCTCACTACTCTCACTTCTTCCAACACCAGATGTGGGTGTTTTTTCCCCTCAACAGCAAGCAGTTCTCCAGTGCTCTGCAGACACCAATGTGACGTCCTGACACTCAATTCTGACATGATCCCCCTGGAGTTAGTGCAGACCCAACAGGTTGAAGGCTCAGTCCCAGAAGACTGTCCCCACTTCAGATGCCAGTTGCACAAGTAATGAATCTCCAGGTTACCTTCAACTTCTGTCCAACGTGGCTACCAATCAGAGGTTCCCATGGCTCCCTACTCAGATTCGATCATTTGCTAGAAAGGCTCATAGAACTCAAGAGAACAGTTGAGTAACTAGGTGACTGGTTTATTGTCAGAGGATGCAACTCAGGAACAGCCCTATAGAGGTATGGGAGAGGGTGCAGAACTTCCCAGAACTTCCATGCTCACTCCAGGTGTACCACCCTCCCAGCACTTCCATCGGATCATATACCTGGATGCTCTCAGATCTCCATCCTTTTGGGTTTTTATGGAAGCATTGTTACTTAGGCATGATTGACTAAATCATTGACAACTGGTGATTAAGTCAATCTCCAACCCTTTTCCTGTCTCCTTTTTTTTTGTTGTTTGTTTTTGAGGTGGGATCTCGCTCCGCCACCCAGGCTGGAGTGCAGTGGTGAAATCTCAGCTCACTACAACCTCCACCTCCCAGAATCAAGCAGTTCTCCTGCCTCAGCCTCCCAAGTAGCTGGGATTACATGTGCTCACCACCACGCCTGGCTAATTTTTGTATTTATTTATTTATTTTTTAGTAGAGATAGGGTTTCACCATGTTGGCCAGGCTGGTCTTGAACTCGTGACCTCAGGTGATCCACCCACCTTAGCCTCCCAAAGTGCTAGGATTACAGGTGTAAGCCCCTTTTCCTGTCTCTAGAGGACAGGGGGTTGGGGCAGATAGTTCGAACCCTGTAATATTAGGATTGGTTCCTCTGTCACCCAGGCCCTATCCCAAGGCTCTCCAGGAGACCCCGACCACCAGTCATTCATTAGCATACCAAAAGACACATCACTTTTGAGAGTATAAGAGTTTTAGGAGCTGCATTCAGTAAACAGGTATACAGACCAAACGAGCATTTCTTACTATATCACAGTATCACAGGTGCATGCTGACCATTGGACCACATTCCAAGAGTATGACTCCACTTACTGATCTCTGAATCAAGGGGTACCTTATTGATCTGCCCCCTGACCTTACCCCAGATAACAAATCGTGCTAGTACTAAACTGGCAGAAATCAAGATTGGTTAGGAAAGATCCTCTGAAACTTCGAGTAATGATGGTTACCATGTTTTGAGTGTGTCCCTTGTGCCAGGCACTGTGCTGAGAGCTTTGTGTATTCACACTCACTTCACATTTACTAAACCTCTTTAATATGTGGGAACTGGGTTTGAAATGGTTTAGGTGCACTGACCAGTTCATGGCCAAGGTTGTGTTACCAGAAAGGGATCCTGATACAGACCACAAGAGTGGGTTCTTGGACCTTGTGCAAGAAGGAATTCAGGGCAAGGCCATAAAGTGAAAGCAAATTTGTTAGAGAAGTAAAAAAACAAAAGAATGGCTACTCCATAGGCAGAGCAACAGCATGGGCTGCTTGACCGAATATACTTACAGTATTTCTTGATTATATGCTAAATAAGGGGTGGATTCATGAGTTTTCCAGAAAAAGTGGTAGGCAGTTCCTGAAACTGAGGGTTCCTCCCTCTTTTAGACCATACAGGGTAACTTCCTGACATTGCTATGGCATCTCTAGACTGTCCTGGCACTAGTAGGAGTGTCTTTCAACTTGTTAATGCATTATAATTAGTGTATAATTACTACCAGTGGAGGGTGTCCAGGTTCTTGGTGTTTTGAACAAAGAATTCGACAAAACGCACAAAGCAAGGAAAGAATGAGGCAACCAAAGGAGAGATGTATTGAAAAGGAAAGTACACTCTTTAGAGTTGGAGCAGCCAAAGCAGGGCCTCAATAGCTGGTTACAGGATTTTCTGGGGTTTAAATACCCTGCAGAGGTTTCCCGTTGGTTACTTGGTGTACATCCTGTATAAATAAAGTAGTGGCCCTTGATCAGTCTGATTGATAGTGGGAGGAGACTAACCAGAGGCTAGTTACAGAAGCAAAGTTACAAGGTAACCAGAAGCAAAGTTACGAAGTTACACCTTATGCAAACGTCTGGTTGGTTGCGGAAAGTGACCAGTCAGGGGCTGAAGAGAAGTTACAAATTTATACTTCTATGCAAATGAAGACTTGGCCCGAGACCAGCCTTATTGGTTGCAGGAGAGTTCTACACAGAGGTGCTTTGAATTTCAGTTGCCTGGCAGGGTGGCTCATGCCTCTAATCCCAGCACTTTGAGAGGTTGAGGTGGGCCAATCACTTGAGATCAGGAGTTCAAGACCAGGCTGGCCAAGATGGTGAAATCCCATCTCTACCAAAAAAAATTTTTTTTTAATTTAGCCACATGTGGTGGCACACACCTGCCATCCCAGCTACTCAGGAGGCTGAGAGAGGAGAATTGCTTGAACCCAGGGGGCAGAGGTTGCAGTGAGCCAAGATTTTGCCACTTACTCCAGTCTGGATGACAGAGTGAGACTCCATCTAAAAAACAAAACAAACAAACCAAAATTCTCATCTGCCCCAGAGAAAAAGGAGGGGAGGGTGTTGCAAAGGGTTTTTTTGTTATTTGAGCATGGCAAGTTGTGATTTTCCTTTTGACTTAGTTCTAGGAAGTCGGCGTGAATCATTCTTAGGTTCTCTCCCTCCAGACCCCATTTTCCTGCTTCATACTGAGCAGGGAAGATGACCAGAGATCACTTTCATCACCCTCTTGGTTTTGCTGGGATTTGCACGGCTTCTTTACTGCATCTTGTTTTATCAGCAAGGTCTCTGTGACCAGTATCTTGTGCTGACCTCCCTTGAAGAAGAATGCCTAATCTTCTGGGAATGCAGCCCGGTATGTCTCATCCTTATTTTATCTATCCCCTATTCAAGATGAAGTCGCTGTTGTTTGAATGCCTCTGATAGCTGGACTCACCCAAGGCCTTTTAAGTAATCCCGTGACTGTGTGAATCCAGAAGTCTCTGTGACAGGTCTCAATCCATTTAGAAACTTACTTTGCCAAGATTAAGGGTATGCTCAGGAGAGAAGAACACAGAATCACAGAAACAGTCTGTGGTCTGGGCCTTTCTCCAGAGGTGAATGTCATGGCCTCAGTATTTAAAGGGGAAGAGTGGGCTGGAGAGGGAAGGTGGAGGGTGTGGTAATTCACATATTGCAAGAGAAAAGGGCCAGGTAGGAGAAGAGTCAATTATGGATTTCCCCAGCTCTCAGTAAATTGGCACTTCTCGTAAAATCAGGTGAACATAGAATAGCTACCTGTGGAAGTATTTAACCTTTTACTTGTAGTTGTCTGCTTAGGAACAAAAGGGAAGGCAACTTCTTGCATGGCTAAGCTTTCAGCTTCATTTTCTTTTTCTTTTTTGCAGAGTTAATTGGGATTCCGAGGTTGGTTGGTTGGTTGGTTGGTTTCAGACAGTTTCACTCTTGTTGCCCAGGCTGGAATGCAATGGCACCATCTTGGCGCACTGCAAGTACCGCCTGGGTTCAAGTGATTTTCCTGCCTCAGCCTCCTGAGTAGCTGGAATTACAGGTGCCCACCACCATGCCTGGCTGATATTTGTATTTTTAGTAGAAACAGGATTTCACCATATTGGCCAGGCTGGTCTCAAACTCCTGACCTCAGGTGATCATCCCATCTTGGCCTCCAAAAGTGCTGGGATTACAGGCATGAGCCACCATGCCTGGCTGGAGTTTGTATTTTCCTTTTACCACTGCCTCCTCTTCTACTTTCCCACAGAATGTTCTGGAAAACCACTGGGTAGAACCCTGACTTCTATTTGACCACAGCTCACAATTCTGATATGTTTTGTGATTTTCATTTTCCCTTAAGAGCTGTCTCCAATTGTGATGTTCTTGAGAACTCATTAAAGATATCTGAGGTGTATACGGTGAAAAATATGTAGTATGGTGGTATCACCTCTTGATATTGAGTGTGAAATGCATAAGTAGTAAACTTCTGAAGCTGCTGCTGTAATGTCCAGGGAAACGTCCCCTTCACCCTGTTGGAAACAAATGCTTGGTGCCGCCAAGCACAACTAGCACTCAGGCAAAAAGTTTTCTCAGCAAGGCAATTTGTTTCTGCAGAAGGGTGCTGCCTGCGTCAGTCACAATTGCAAGAGCACACTGAACAAAGGAGAGAAGGAGTTTTTATCCCTAATGCAGTTCCTGTCCCTGTGTCCTTCCACGATTGGCTAGGGTTGGACTGCACAATCTAAGCTGATCTCAGTTGGCTAAGGCTTAAACTTTTCTAACCAGGGGTAGTTAACAGTTTGTAAGAGGAGGAGGGGTGGGAGTGGTCTGTCCATTATAATACAAGGCATGCCTGGATGTGTCTGGGCATGTCAGGGCACAGCTAGAGCAGGAGGGTGGTTTGCAGGCTGGAACAAGAGAGTACAAGGAGGTTGGGCGTCTGAGCAAAGGATAAGAACATTACATAATTAAACCTTTTGAAGAGGAATTCATTGTTCCTAACAATTTTCCCCTTTGCCTTTTGATAATTCTTCTTCTTCAAATTTTTGTAGCATGATTTGGCTTTGTTGCTCTTCTTGATCATTTAAGAACCAAAACTTATTTGAGTATGGAGGAGGAGGGTTAGAGGAGGGTTTTGTGAGAGCTATTTCTATAAGTTTTGACATTAACCCCTGGACACAGGGTATGATGCAGCATTCTACAAGAGTAAGCACACTTATGACAGTTGCAGGAGGAGTTAATATTGAAGACATAAGCCCCTTTCATTTACCAAGCCACCTTTCCATGAGACTTGTGAAGGAGCCATTTATCCTGGAATTTTGGGCTAACTTACTTGATAAGGCGGTAGGACCTTATAAGGAACAGCCCTGCTGATTATAGTTCTCTCCTCTCCTGAGAAGAGAATACCTAAAATAAACATTAATTTAGCCCAAGTGTACAGTTGTGGCCCCAGAAATTGGTCGATTCCATTTGCTACTCCATAGGGATTGCCCAAGAGTAGTTTGAGCTCCTTTTTAAGCTTCAGACTTTTGAGCTGATTAAGGGGGCATCTACAAAGCCAATGCCCCCTCCTCCTAGAGGAGGGTGGTGGCACCTGCCTGAGAGGGAGGGAGGTTAGAGGCATTTGGTGGAGGAAGGTGATCTAAAGAGTCTCAGTGCTGGTGGACTTTCTGGATTTAGGGACCTCCACTTCCTGAGGAGAAGTAGTTCCTGGCTTGTCTCCTGCAGCTTTTAGAGGATAGAGGAGGACAGACCCTTGCCACCAACACAGGGCATGGTCTGTTTCTTCTTGGGAGACAGGGCATTTGTTATTGACATATTTTATTAAAAGTTAACAAATCCAATTCTCATTAGACCCAAACTTTGGCCAGAAAACTGAGGACTTGAAGAAGGTCCCTTGGTCCAAATAAAACAGCAATATCTTATCATTTGTTGTTTCTTTTCTTACACTTAGCCCTTTCATTCTTCTGCCAATATTTTAACATGAGACCTAAGGGACCGTTAGAGGGAATGTTGCTATCATCATGAGCTTTATCCCTTTTATTTCCCATCATACTTGGGGTGTTTCCTGTCCTGGAGGTTTGGTGTGAGGCTCGGTCCCTCGCATTGGAGATTTCTTGCCTTCCCTTCTCTAGAGGCTCAGCCTCTCCTGTCACTGGAGGTTTCTTTCACTCCTCTCCTTTCACTTCGTTCTTCTCTGGCCACTTCCCTGAAGGGAATATTTCAGTTCCCTCTTAGCATTGGTGTGTCAGTATAAGCTCCAAGACAGAAATCCATGTGAGCCATATACCGTGACTACAAAACTACAGATCTGGACTCCGCACTCAATTGCGCATCTCATTCACACATTCAACCTCCATATGTCCCAAGCAAGGAATACTTCACTACCCCCACAGCTTTTCTTGCCTTGGCCCCAGTCACCAAGGAAATACTTCACCAACCTCATGGCTTTTCTTACCTCGATCTGTGCACAAGATTTACCTTCTGGCCACAGTGTCTATTTGTAGGCCTCTTCTTTCTGTGTTGCTGAGAGTCTAGGTTTATTTGTCATGCTGCGTGGGTCTTGATATCTTACTCCAGAGACCACTGCAGCAAGGCAGCAGGAAGCGTCTCCTCAGTAGAGATGACTGGAGACTCCGCCCTGGAGGAAAATAGGATCCTGAACGTGCCCCCAGACTGTTGGAAACAAATGCTTGGTGCCACAAAGAAGCAGCAGCACTCAGGCAAAAAGTTTTCTCAGCAAGGCAATTTACTTCTGCAGAAGGATGCTGCCTGCATCAGTCATGATCACAAGGGCACACTGAACAAAGGAGAAAAGAGGTTTTTATCTCTAATGCAGTTCCTGTCCCTGTGTCCTTCCCCTGTTGGCTAGGGTTGGATCACACAGTTTAAGCTGATCTTGGTTGGCTAAGGCTTAAACTATTCTAAATATGGTTAGCATGCAATTTGTAAGAGAAAGAGGAGATAGGAATGGTCTGTCCATTATGGTACAAGTCATGTCTGGACATGTCTGGGGATATCAGGGTGCAACTAGAGTGAGAGGGTGGTTTGCAGGCTGGAAACAGAGTATAAGGAGGTTGGGCTTCTGAGCAAAGGATAAGAACATTACACAATTAAACCTTTTAAGAGGAATTTATTATCCCTATAAGCCCTGTAAATGTTTGCCAGAAAAGCAACTCGCAAAGGACAGTTTAATTGGAGAAGAGGTGCACAAATGTATTTAACGTGCACACAGGGAGAATCTGAGATTAATTTTCCCCCAACAGAGTTCAGAAGCTTATACAGAATTCTGGCCAAACAAGTTATGCGAGCAGGGAGAAGACAAATTCTGTTGAAGGGATTACTAGGGAGAATGAGTGGATCCAGGTACAGAGCTAAATTTGTAAATAGTCTCTTGACAGTCCAGGGGTGGTTACATTCTTGGTCTTCACAGGGAGGGGAAGCAAAAACCACTGGTCTGTTTGGTGCCTCTGGGTTCTGGGCAGATACAGGCTTTTGCTGTGGGTGGGATGTGGGGGACCTTGAAGTGGCTTCCTCACTTCAACAGGCCAGCTTTTGGTATTTTGGGGTATTATTTTCTGAGCCCAACTCTGAGATTCTCCCAGTGTGCACATTGAATACATTTGTACATCTTTTCTCCAATTAACTTGTCTTTTGTGAGTTGCTTTTTTGGCAAAGTTTCATAGGGTTGTTAGGAATAATAAATTCCTCTTCAGAAAATTTAACGGTCACACACAAGGAGTAGGAGCAGAGGTTTAAAAGGCAAAAGAAAGAGAAAGGAGAACAGCTCTCTCCCTTAGGACAAAGAGGGGCTTCCGAAAGGAAAAAGCTGGCCTGCAGCAGACCGCACTAGATTTTATAGACAGGCTCGAGGAGGTGGGGTCTGATTTACCTAGGGCCTGCAGGTTGGTTGAACCCGGTGCGACGTTTACATAGTGCTCCCGAAAGGCTGGTCACTCCACCCTAATCTTATTATGCAAATAGAGTCCTTGCCTAGTTGACGCCATATTGTCTTCTCCTTACTGTGCATGTGGTTTGGCAAAGAGAAGGGAGGATGGAGCCTCGTCCTCGGCAGCCTTTTCCTGTCCCGTGCAAGCTTCCAGCCTCCTTGTCTATGTCTGCAGCTCTGTTTTACAGGCTGCTCTTGATTAGAAAATGATTTTGGGGCTGCTTTTCATTCAGTGGAAAACCTTACCGAGGACCCCCACAACCTTACTATCTGCCTAAGTAATTTCTTCTTAACTGCTATATCAACCCCACAACGGAGGGGATGTTAGCTGGGAGGCCAGTGATGATGGTATATTCCTGTTTTTACTTGTATATGACCTACTTGGGAAATTCCTCTTTCCACCAAGAGGAGCAGTGAATAGATGGGAAACTGGCCACTTTCTAACTTTGAGACAGACCCTAGGAACACACAGCAGAAGGCAGGAAGCAATCAGGCAGAAAGCTGAAGGGCTGCACAATTCCAGAGGAAAGAACCTGCTCAGGTTCCTCAGTCACTAATCAGGTTTTTAAAATACAGACCACTGAAGGAAAGCAGCCTTCTGTTATAAAACTGATGAAGTGTGTATTTACAGTGAACCTCAAGCAACGGCAGACAGGCTGCCATTAGGAGCAAGGGCCCTTGTAGACAGACAAAAGCTGTCATCCTGGGCAGAAATGTACCAGCTGAGCCTAGACATGTGAGAAGGAGAGTTCTGTTTCAGATTAGGATAGGGGATTTCTAAGCCACCCAACCTTAAGAAGGAATAAGTCACAAATAATATAAAATCCTGCAATAAACCATTTATAATTTACTTACAGATCATTATTATGTTTATGTTGTAGCAAGATATGTGGCATATAGGTTTTTATTCTATAATGAGGGTTGCATTTATAATCGTTTTGTTGTTGACGTTCAAGATCCAGACTGAAAATTCCCTCCAGGAATATCAATAATAGCTCTCTGGAGTTCATAGTGGGTCCACCCATTAAGCAGAGACATGTAGAAAAAAATCTTCAAAGCATTTTCCTATCTGAGTACACTACAAATTACTTCTATTTATCAGCCTAAACAATCATGGGAAAGCTTACATAACACCCAAATTTAAATAAAGTGAGCAAGACACACAAAATGAAAGAAGGAAATTGTAGATTATTCCTTTATTACTGCTTTCTCCAAGTTCTTTTTCTTTTTCTTTTTTTTTGAGATGGAATCTCACTGTGTCACCCAAGCTGGAGTACAGGTGGCTCAATCTTGGCTCACTGCAGCCTCTGCCCCCGGGTTCAAGCGATTCTTCTGCCGTAGCTTCCTGAGTAGCTGGGATTACAGGCGTACACCACCGCGTCGGCTAATTTGTTTGTATTTTTAGTAGAGATGGGGTTTCACCGTCTTGGCCAGGCTGATCTCGAACTCCTGACCTCATGATCCACCCTCCTTGGCCTCCCAAAGTGCTGGGATTACAGGCGTGAGCCACCGTGCCTGGCCCTCCAAATTCTTTTATTACACATTGGAGAGGGATAATCCTAAACATCTATGACTGCTAGTATACCTAATACTATTGTTATGGCTGATATTCAGCATTTCTTTTGAATAGTAGAAAAATCTGATTTTGTGTGATACACGTAATTCACGAATAAAATCCTAAGCCCGCAACCAACTGAATGGACCCTTCCTCTTAGCCAAGAACGTTCTAAAGCAAACCTGAAACACCGGTTCAGGCCATGATGGGAATGGTGGTTAGACATGTCTCCTTATACCTTCCTCTCCTTTGGATGGAGGCACAGCTGACTGGTGTTACATTAAAACAGAGACCATAAGACCAATAGAAGAAACTCTTTTTAATAAAGTCTGAGAAGAAAAATTTACGGTCTCTTCCCTCTGAACCCTGCTACCTGGGGGCTTCATCTACCTAGTAAGAACCCTGGCGTCTGCAACCCCTTATCTTAACCCAGACACACCCTTCTGTTGATTCCAAGTCTTTAGATGAACTCTTTCAACCAATTGCCAATCAAAAAAATCTTTCTTTTCCTTTCCTTTCTTTCTTTCTCTCTTTCTGTTGCCCAGGCTGGAGTGGAGTGGCGTGATCTCAGCTCACTGCAATGTCAGTCTCTCAGGTTCAAGCACTTCTCCTGCCTCAGCCTCCCAAGTAGCTGGAATTACAGGCATCTGCCACCACGCCTGGATAATTTTTGTATTTTTAGTAGCAACGGGATTTTACCATGTTGACCCAGGCTAGTCTCGAACTCCTCACCTCAGGTGACCCACCCCTCCTCAGCCTCCCAAAATGCTGGGATTACAGGCATGAGCCACTGCACCCAGCCTGAAAATCTTGGAATCTACCTATGACCTAACTCCCTGGTCGAGTTGTCCTGCCCCTCTGAACCCAGCCATCCAGTGTGTATCTTACACATATATTGACCCATGTCTTACATCTCTCTGAAATGTACAAAACCAAACTCTAACCAACCACCTTGGGTGCGTGTTCTCAATATCTCTTGGGGCTGTGTCACAGGCCATGTCACTCATACTTGGCTCAGAATAAAGTTCTTCAAGGCCCAGCACTGTGGCTCATGCCTGTGATCCCCAGCACTTTGGGAGGCCGAGGCAGATGGATCATCTGAGCTCAGGAGTTCAAGACCAGCCTACGTACCATGGTGAAACCCCATCTGTACTAAAAACCTAAAAATTAGCTGAGCGCAGTGGAGGCTGAGACAGAAGAACTGCTTGAGCCTGGGAATTGGAGGTTACAGTAAGCTGAGATCATGCCATTGCATTCCAGCCTGGGTGACAGAGTAAGACCTTGTCTCAAAAAAAACAGAAAAGTAAAATAATTGGGCATTGTGACATGCGCCTATAGTTCCAGCTACTTGGGAGGCTGAGGCGGAAGGATCATTCTAAGCCCAAGAGTTCAAGGTTGCAGTGAGCTGTGATCCTTCCACTGCACTCCAGTCTGGTGACAGAGAGAGACCTCATCTCTAATGAAAAAAAATATTCAAATATTTGAAAGAGTTTGACTCTTTCATCAAAATACATATTTATTTTATGTAATATGGATCCCTTCATAGATACATATATGTGTGTGTATGTTATCTGTATACATTCATATATCTGTATTATATATATGTATATGTATGTATCTTTTTATGTATCTATCCTTCCTGATACCCATTCCCTGAAGTCTTTTCTGCCAAGAGTGAATGCAAAGAGCCACAGAGTCTGTGATCCTATCTCTTAACAGATCTGTGCTGTGGAATTACTGCAGGTATACCTGGAATTCTTCATAAAAATTCCTGTTAGATGACTTTTGAGAATCATAAAAAAACAAGCAAACTTGTGGGATATCTAGTAGGGGTTTTCTCTTTACAAATGTTGACAAATTGTTGAGATTGTCTGCTGAGATAGTACATAATATGGCTTCGCTCTGTGTCTCCACCCAAATCTCACATCGAATTGTAATCCCCACTTGTCAGGGGAAGGGCCTGGTGGGGGTGATTAGATCACGGGGGTGGATTTCTCCCCTTCTGTTCTTGTGATAGTGAGTGAGGTTCTCATGAGGTCTGATGGTTTACAAATGCATGGCTCTTGCTCTCTCGCTCGCGCTCTCTCTCTCTCTCTCTCTCTCTCTCTCATGCTCTGCTTTGGGAAGATGTGCTTGCTTCCCCTTCGCCTTTGGCTACATTTGTCAGTTTCCTGAGGCCTCCCAGTCATGCTTCCTGTTAGGCCTGAAGAATTGTGAATCAATTAAACCTCTTTTCTTCATAAATTACCAGCTCTTGGGTAGTTCTTTATACAGAACTATACAGTTCTATATAGCAGACTGTATAGTTCCTTATAGCAGACTATATATTGTATTAGTAACAGAATAATACGGTATATGAAGTACACAAGGAAGACAGCTCAGCTCATTACTTTCAGAGTCAAGCAGTATTGTTGTGTTTTTTTGTTTTTGAGATGGAGTATTCACTCTTGTTGCCCAGGTTGGAGTGCAGTGGTGCAATCTTGGCTCACTGCAACCCTTCCACCTCCCAGGTTCAAGTGATTCTCCTGCCTTAGTCTCCCAAGTAGCTGGGATTACAGGCATGCGCCACCATGCCTGGCTAAATTTGTATTTTTAGTAGAGATGGGGTTTCACCATGTTGGGCAGGCTGGTCTTGAACTCCTGACCTCCAGTGATCCACCCACTTCGGCCTCCCAAAGTGCTGGGATTATAGGCATGAGCCGCCACACCGGGCCCATCCTCCCTTTAACAGAGTGTCTTGAGGCGTGGCTTATGTGGCTTCTCAGAAGACTGTCAAGAAGGATGGAGCCATCAATCACACATAGTGGCAGGCAAGTCTGTTACAGCCCCTCAGATGGTCTCTTCTGCTCCTTCCCTGATTCCTTCTCTGGCCCCTCATTTTTTCCTGAGATTGTACTCTTATATAAGTTCAGTGCCCCAGTGTCTGCTTTCTGGAGAACTGAGAAATTGTCTAATTGATTAAATAAGTTGTGTCATCTTTTGAGTGGATCCAGATATGTACAGCAGCCATTACAAATGACATGAAAAGGCAATAAATGAAAAGCTGTCACAATTTTTTTTTTTGAGACAGAGTTTTGCCATGTCGCCCAGGGAGGGCTGGAGTGCAGTGGCATGATCTCGGCTCACTGCAGTCTCTGCCTCCTGGGTTTAAATGATTCTCTTGCCTCAGCCTCACAAGTAGCTGGGATTACAGGCAGCTGCCCCCACAACCTGCTAATTTTTGTTATTTTTTTTAAATAGAGATGAGGTTTTGCCATGTTGCCCAGGCTGGTCTTGAACTCATGGCCTCAAGTAATCTACCTAAAACCTCAGCTTCCCAAAGTGCTGGAATTGTAGGCTGGAGCCATCACACCTAGCTCCTTACCTGTTTTTACAGCAACTGAGTTACGTTTAAGCACTAGGACTTCTACATAGTAGGCATGATGTAGTTGCAAATTAAGGCAGTTATTAATCGTTACAGTCCAGTAATATCTGAAAGAAACAGGTCTGTTTATCAAGCTGAATCATATCTGCATACTGCCACAGGTATGCCCCAAGGAAGTTTAGATTTGTACCCAAGAGCCAACTGCTGTTTCTGAAACCTCAACTGACAGAAGGACATATGAAAGTTAGAGTGTCCCCTGGCTTAACTGAAGATGCCTTAAGCAGATATTTGGGGTGTCCTTTTTTTTTTTTTGAGACAGAGGTTCGCTCTTGTCTCCCAGGCTGGAGTGCAGTGGCACGATCTTGGCTCACTGCATCCTCCGCCTCCCGGGTTCAAGTGATTCTCCTGCCTCAGCCTCCCACATAGCTAGGATTACCAGCACCCACCACCACACCAGACAAACTTTTTGTATTTTTAGTAGAGACAGGGTTTTGCCATGTTGGGCAGGCTGGTCTCAAACTCCTGACCTCATGTGATCTGCCCGCCTCGGCCTCCCAAAGTGCTAGGATTACAGGCATGAGCCATCACGCCTGCCCTGGGGTGTCTTTAGTTAAAACCTTTAGCGTTACTACAAGTTATTCTTGGAGTTGATCTGTAAAAGTTC
>PVKP010022569.1:0-37501 GCA_004027715.1 Plecturocebus donacophilus | reverse complement strand
AGCCTCCCAAAGTGTTGAGGTTTAGGGAGTGAGTCACCACATCCAGTCCAGCTTTCAGCCTTTCTTATCAACACCTAATTTAGTAATCCTGTTCTCCTGCAACTTCTCTCCAAGACTTTATATAAGACTTTCTGGTCAGATGTGTCTGCTGGAGATAAGTGATGTTGTTTCATTCTCTATCCCTATTGGTTATAGAAAAAACAGCAACAACTATTTGTGAAGGGGTGGAGATTTCCAGTAAATCTCTTTTTTCTACAGAATGTCTCAACTAGAAGGAAAGAAACAACACACAGATGGACAGGAAGATTGATCCCTGTTGGTGTTACCTACAAAAGGAAAGAAACTATATTATTTCTAAAAGACCTTCTGTTCCTCCCTTATTCATCAGATACCAGTTCTAGTGCATGTCTGGAAATCCAAAAGGACAGTGGTACTCCCATCATCCATTCCTGTTGTCACCACACTAATCTCTGTGTCCAATCCCTCATAACTAACCTTGGATTGCAAAAACTTTGCTACTTGATATTTTTTCCTGCATCCATCTACATCTTTCTAAGGGATGTCATGTCTTTACCAAATTTTCAATTCCTTTCCCAGTGAACTTCAGCTCTGCAAATCCACTCTGGTCTCCCAGCATTATCTAAGGGGGCCTTTCAATTCTAGTCAAACAGACTCCCCTTTATTATCTCTATTTCCACTTCCTGACTCCCCCTGCTTCCTGCACACATGTTATTCATGATAGTTCCTGTTCCCCAGAAAGTCTCTAGCTAACCTGAAATATAAGCCTTCCTCTGTGTTCTGAGTTTCACTTCCTTTGGAACTCACATGTATGTAAATGCTTCCTTGTTATAAATATAAGTTTATACCTAACTTTAACCATTTTTGTTTTTTCTTAATAATCAATGACACCAAATTATGTTTGATTAGTTTTTTTGATATGTCTGTTATTGATCTTGTGACATTTTTAAATTAATTGTATATGTCTGTCATTACTATGCACTCTTTTGTCTGTGTAGAATCTACTTAAAAGTAGGATCTAATTCATGTGACTCTGTTATCCCCAGCATTAGAGGAATCTTTTGCACAAAGAAAGCACTGAACACATATTTTGTGGTTGAATATCCCTCTCTGATTTCATATGTATGTGCATGTGCATATGGTGGATCCTCAGTTAAAATTTACCAAATGTTAAATGCAGCAGAAGATATCAGAGAGATATTAAGAATATTTTTTCTGAACATGAGGATTTATATATGGAAATATGTGAAGGAGGAACAATTCCTTCTACAAAGTTCTTTCACCATATCATTGCTGACTGTTATCACCCTGTGTGGCTCCCACAACTTCTATGCAGAAGCAGATAACTACATTTTTCTAGAAAACGAGAGGATGAACTATCTAGTGAGCAAGGGGTTAAATGGCTCTCAAATCATGTTCTCAATGATGCCCACTAGTTCTCATTTTGTAATTCAATCACTAGTTACAAAAGATCTTCTGGATGCCGGATGTCTGGGTCTTCTGGAACTCTCTCCTGCTTTTCTGGCATATCCACAAACAGTCTTGTCTAACCTGGATCCTGACATTTCATACAATTTCTTGCTTCAGGACCTCTTAAGTTTCATTTCTCATTTCCTCATTTCCTCATTTCCTCACCAAATGCTGGAGTCCACTGAGTGAGAAGGGGCTAGCCTCAGCCATGTGTTTACTTTGGAGGCCTAGTCAAGAGCTTTTCTAGAATATCCTGTGAAAATCAGTGGCCTTGCCCCAATATTTTCTCATTATTTTCATGCTATTCACTGTTCCTATTCAATGCTGCTGCTAAGCTATTATTTTTCTTTCTGTTTAGACACTGGTAACCCTGGCTGGAGCACCATCTTGGCTGATTTTCCATATCTCATTGTCCATTATGACTCACATGTGTACATGAACCATGCTCTTTGTCACAAAACACAATGCTCAGCTTTCCCCCAGGTCCTACTCCTCCCCAACACTTGCATTTACAGGAATGTTTCTGTACCATTTCCCTTTTCTGTGTCTACCATCTTTCATCTGCCCTAATATCTACAAAAATATCCCCAGTTCTTCTCTTGAAGTAAAAATTGACACTTTTAAAATTGTTTATGTAATTATGGATGTATATATATATATATGTGTGTGTGTATATATATATATATATAAATTTATGTATATACATATTTGTTTATTCATAGATATTGGTGAATAAATGTCAGGGTACCCCTACTTTTTACACCTGTTTCTCTGTTTGGTCACAATGCAGATGCACTCTCTGCTTTTGGGTGGGAGGCAGTGAGAGAAGTATGGATTGGCATGGCTGGTGAATAAACACATGCACAAGAAATGCCCAGTTTTTAGTTCCCAGCCTCCATTTTTGCTTTCAGTACATGTCTCACCTCAACTGTATCTCTAGAGGGTGTTTGAAGGTTTATCCTGATCCTCCCATAAATATAAGAACCTTCCTCCATCCTATGATTTTTAAAATTATTTTAATTTTATTTTTTGACAAAATATAATTGCATATAATTATGAGGTACAAAATAATATTATGATTTATATATGCAAGCTAATTAACATATCCATCACCTTAAAAACTTTTCATTCATCCTGTCTGCTACTTTGTACTCTTTGACTAATGTCTTCCCATTCCTCCCGATCTGCAGCCTCTGATAACCATTATTCTAGTCTCTGCTTCTATGAATTTGGTTGTTTTTGATTCTACATATGTGAGACTATGCAATATTTGTCTTATTTTACTTAGAAATGTCTAGCTTATTTCATTTAGTATAATGTCCTCTAGGTTCATTCATGTTGTTACAAATGACAGAATAGCCTTCTTTTTAAAGGTTCTGTGATTCTGTTACATAGAATATATTCTGTACATATACCACATTAAAAAAAAATGTGTCAATTGATGGATACTTAGGTTGATTCCATATTTTAGCTATTGTAAGTAGCCACTGCAGTGAACATGAGTGTGCAGATACCTCTTCAACATACTGATTTTAAGTCCTTAGGATACACACCCGGAAGCAGGATTGCTGGATATTATGGTAGTTCTACTTTTAACTTTTTCAAGAACTTCCATATGGTTTTTTATAATGGCTATATCAATTTACATTTCCACCAACAGTGTACAAGTGTTTCCTTTGTTGCCCAGGCTTGAGTGCAATGGTGAGATCTTGGCTCACTGCAACTTCTGCCTCCCAGGTTCAAGCCATTCTCCTGCCTCAGCCTCCTGAATAGCTGGGACTGGGATTATAGGGAGACATTGCTGCACCTGGCTAATTTTATTTTATTTTTATTTTTTGTATTTTTTAGTAGTGACAGGGTTTCACTGTTTGCCCAGGCTGGTCTCAAACTCCTGAGCTAAGGCAATCTGCCCGCCTTGGCCTGCCAAAGTGCTGAGATTTCTGGCATGAGCCACCGCACCCAGCCAAGTATTCCCTTTTCTCCACATCCTCACCAAATTTACCTTTTACCTTTTTTATAAGAACCATTCTTTTGGGTGTGAGGTGGTATCTCATTGTGACTTTAATTTGCATTTCCCTAATGATTAGTGATGTTAAGCATTTAAGCATTTTTTCATATGCCTGTTGTCCACTTAAATGTCTTCCTGTCTTACTTTTTTTTTTTTTTTTTTTGAGACAGAGTCTCACTCTGTTGCCCAGGCTGGAGTGCAGTGGTGCAATATTGGCTCATTGCAACCTCTGCCTCCCATGTTCTAAGCAATTCTCCTGCCTCAGCCTCCCTAGTACCTGGGATTATGGGCATGTACCATCACACCCAGCTAATTTTGTATTTTTAGGAGAAATGGGATTTTACCATGTTGGCTAGGCTGGTCTTGAACTTTTGACCTCAGGTGATCCACCTGACTTGGCCTCTGAAAGTGCTAGGATTACAGGCTGAGCCACCACACCTGGCCCATCTGGCACCTTTTTAAGTTTGATAAGAAACATTTACAATGTAGTCTGTCTGAAGCCTGCTACTTGGAGGCTTCATCTGCATGATAAATAACAATCTTGGTCTCTGCAACCCCTTATCTTAACCTAGACACTTCCTTCTATTGAATCCATGTCTCTAGATAAACTCTCAACCAATTGTCAACCAGAAAATCTTTGAATCCACCTGTGACCTGTAAGCCCTCATTTCAAGTTGTTCCCTTTCTGAACCAAACCAATGTACATCTTACATGTATTGACTGATGTCTTATGCCTCCCTAAAATGTATAAAACCAAACTGCAGCCTAACTCTCTTGGGCGCCTGTTTTCAGGATCTCCTAGAACCATTGGTCACTCATATTTGGCTCAAAATAAATCTCTTCAAACATTTCACAGAGTTTGACTCTTTTTGTTGACAACTTAATGCAGGGGTTAGGGACATCAATACTCAACACAGTCAAAAATCTTCACATAACTTTTGACTCCCTAAAAACTACCAATAGCCTACTGTTGACTGGAGTTTTACCAATAATGTAAACAGTCTATTCATACATATTTGTATATTTATTGTATCCTATATTCTTATAATAAAATGAGCTAGAGAAAAAGAAAATATAGAAAATAAAAATAAATAAAATAATAAAATGAGAAAATAATAAAGAAAAGAAAATACATCTACAGTAATACTGTATTGTGTTTATCAATACTGTAACTTTACATCAGCTGGTTTACAGGACAAATCATGTGTCCAAAATCATAAGGAACCACAGCTGCAGACCTCAAACAATGAGTGGTACAGCTCAAACAATGCAACTTTTTCCTGTAATGCCAGGACTTTTCTCTACTCCTTGGGAGCACGTCCAGCATCACCAGTGGCACTTTGTGTGGGTCCCATGGTGTTATTCAAGGTTTACAACATAGCACTAAACATGAAAAAAATATGAGAACCGTAAGAGATCACTTTGTACTGCGATACACAATTCATGATGATCAGCATCAGAAGACGTTTTATGCACATACTTGCAGCACTTGGACTCACCACAGCAGCAACAGAAGGTGGCTATGAAATTATTACAGTAATACCATATGTATTATAGTTATTCCATGCAGTTGTGACTCAATACTATATTTTTATGTTTGTTTAATGTCTCTCCATTGTGAGCAGTGTTAACATGGGTAAGTGCAGAAGTTTTCATAAGTTTTAATTTTTTATAACAGATCTGTTTTTTTATGGTAGTAAATTATAAAACAGACTAACATCTACACATGTTTTATGAGTTCATGACATACCTAACTTTAAAAAAGCTTTCAATATTCCTAGGCTACATGATTCGTCTGTGAGTTTTTGCAAACTGTCAAAAATTTCAAATATATTTATTTTTAAAAATCAGCATATAAGAGGACCCATGCAATTCAAACCTATGTTGTTCAAAAGTAAACTGTAATTACAAAAAGGAAAAAAGAATGGTCTGAAACTAACTTCAACAAAAATAAAGATAAAATATTTTAATTATCCTAAAGAAAAATAATACCTCGATGTGACTAAGCAATGTGAACTAATAAAAAATAATCCTTTGTGGATTCTTTTTCAAGTACTCCTTAGAGGCAAGCCAAAGACATTATTTGTTGAAACCACTTTTGGGGTAACTATGCTCAGTGAAGCTCAATTAGCCAGTACATTGTTAGTACCGTTTGCCACTTAACAAAGAATTATAAAATGGGATCTTAACTCTTTGGCTAAGAAATGTAAGTTTCACAGATGAGGCAAGAAACATTGTAGCTTACTTTTCATCATTATGTACTCACAAACTTTCCAACTCATTTCCTGATAAACTGGCCACAGAGCTAGAATTATTTGTCACCCCCATGGTAACTCCATGTGAATACTTCGCTGAAAGCCTGGCATGATGCCTGTGCTTCCAATGTACAACTTCTTAATATTCCGTGCTTGCCAATTCCTAAGTAAGGGTGAAAAGTTGAAACTCCTTGTCTTTTATATGAACCAGTAGTTGGAAAAGCGTGTCACATCTCATGCAGGAAGCAATAGACCTAAGTAGGGTTTACTGAGGGATCCTGTAGATCCCCCTGGAATATAGGAATTTCTGTCAAGGGAGGAGAGGAATAACCAAGTGATCTGCCATTTTCATTATTGGGAAAAATATCAGTATTTATGTAAAAGAGGTCTACTTTATGAGTTAAGTCTTGGTCCAAAATGAAACCTCCATATACATGCAATGTAAGCAGGGATTGGTCAATACTCTCTTGGATGAATTCTCAAGTACAAGAGAATATTTTAACTGCAACACTGTCTCATTGATGTCAGTACCCAGCTATCTTTCAGCAAGGCTACTGGTTGTAGGAGCAGGTACAGGACTTCCAAAATTCAAGTGAAGAAAAAGCACAGTGTCATATTCTTCTTTGTTTTTGAAAAATAAAAACACACACTTTTCTTAGTAACACCTGCCCAATAAGGAAAGATTGGAAGTCTACAAAATTAATAGACACAAATTAATCTGTCATTGCTTCATTGTGAAATAATTACTATGGGATCCACTCTCTAATACAACTGATTTTAAAAACATTAATACCTCGGCTGGGCGCAGTGGCTCATGCCTGTAATACCAGCACTTTGAGAGGCCGAGGCGGGCGGATCATGAGGTCAAGAGATCAAGACCATCCTGGCCAACATGGCGAAACCCCGTCTCTACTAAAAATACAAAAATTAGCGGGGCGTGGTGGTGCGCGCTTGTAGTCCCAGCTACTCGGGAGGCTGAGGTGGAAGAATCACTTGAACTGGGAGGCGGAGGATGCAGTGAGCCGAGATTGGGCCACTGCACTCCAGCCTGGTGTCAGAGACTCCATCTCAAAAAAAAAAAAAAAAGCCTCTGAAAAGCATCCAAGGGACAAACAGCAATCATGAGACATCTATTCAAGAAAATCTCTGAAAATTGGTAAGAAAAGCAAGAGTTTGTGGTATTTGAGCCAAGACTATACCCTCCCTCTCTCCTTCATGCCAGCTCAGTGAGGCATAGACTCCACTCTAGACTGCTACAGCCCAGAGCACAGGCCTCCCCCTCCCCACAGCTCCATACCAGAGGGCTTTATTCCTAGGAGGAGCAGGAATTCGGAGTCCCTCATCATGCCCCCAGCTACCTGTTCCTGAGACCAAGTCCCAGACACGTGCAGCTGAGAAGTAAGAACATCCTTCTTCTGCCCAACTCCCACCCTCGGAATGGAGGGTCTGCCTTGGTGTGGTATGCTAAGACTACCGAGGCCCTAATAACCCTTTCCCTGGCTCATGAGGGAATGACTCCCCAGGAGAGGCAAGCCAATCAGACAGCAGGCTGTGGCCACACTCTCCACTCAGTGCTCAGCTCCTAGAATTGAGGTGTCACTCAGAGACAAGCTTGCCACAGTTAGACCCAGCTCCAGAGCCCTGACTTAGATAGACAGCTTGCCTGGGAGGAAAGAAGTTTAAACCTAAGGGCACTCTCAACAACAGTAGAGGTTGTGGTGAAAAGCAGTCGGGAGGAGATTTGTGCATCCACTGCAGATATAGCTTAGACTGTAGGCTGGTTAGTTTGCAGAAGAGAACTGGAGAATAAGACAGATGGGAGGACCCCTCCTGAAGTAGGACAAATATCAAACACCAACCTCAGAAACTAATTCATAGAAGGACTCAGAATTTTATTGGATTACTTTGTGGAGGAATTTTGCCCCAGGGAATTGTTGAAAACAGTGGCAATTAATGGACATTAAAGGCTGGGTTGATGAGGGAGAGAGTGAAGAGAGTCCTACAGGACCACTGTCATTCCAGGTAACCCTGGATATACTCAAAGCTGGGCCTCCTTGAGGCAACATCAAAAGCTTAATGCTGTGAGATGAGGAGAAGAAGACAGACTTTATAAAAATAATCCACTGGGAGGCTGAGGTGGGCGGATCACCTGAGGTCAGGAAGTCCCGACCAGCCTGGCCAACAGGGCAAAACCCTGTCTCTATTGAAAATACAAAAATTAGCTGGGTATGGTGGCACACACCTGTAGTCTCAGCTACTTGGGGAGGCTGAGGCAGGAGATTCACTTGAACCCGGGAGGCGGAGGTTGCAGTGAGCTGAGATCATTGCACCACTGCACTCCAGCTTGGGCAACAGAGTGAGACTCTGTCTCAAATAATAATAATCCAGAAAATCATTGTTAATCACACAAACAAACAAGCAAATAAGAATAACAAGCACAGTGTGGGGGGCAGTACCCAGAGTTGCTATAATTCCTAAAATGTTCATTTTCCAACAAAAATTATGAGCTATGCAAAGAAGCAAGAAAGTATGACCGATACATCAGAAAAATAGAAGGCAGCAGAGAGTGCCCACGAGAACAAATTTAATAGAAAAAGATTTAAAGTAGCCGCTATACATATGTTTAAATATATTCAATGTTTTAGTCAGGATTCTCCAAAGGAACAGAACCAATAAGATATGTATGGTGATTGACTTGCTCAATTATGGATGCCAAGAAGTGCCACAATATGCCATCTGCAAGTAGGAGACCCAGGAAAGCAGGTGGTGTAGTTCAGTGAGAGTCAGAAGGCCTGAGGATCAAGGTACAACTCCCAGTCCGAGGCCAAAAGCCAGAGAACCAGGACATGGGCTGGAGTCATGGGGGCAGGAGGGGAAGAAGGAACTCTGGTGTCCAGGGGTAGAAATAGATGTATGTCCCAGCTCAAGGAGTAAGATAATTTACCCTTCCTCCACCTTTTTGTTTTATTTGGGTCCTCAATGGACTGAATGAATCATGCCCAAACACATTGGAAAGGGATATATTCTTTATTAAGTCATCTGATTCAAATACTAAACTATTCTGGAAACATCCTCACAGTCACACTCAGAAACAATGTTTTACCAGCTATCTGGGCATCCCTTAGCCAACTCAAGTTGACTCATAACATTATCACATTCATAGACCTAAAGGAAAGCGTGACTAAAGAAGTGAAGGAAGGTGTGATGGCAATGTTGCATCAAAGAGAGAATAACAATAGCAGCAACAGTTGTCTTAGTCCACTCAGCTGCTATAACAAAATGCCTCAGACTAGATAATTTATAAACAACAGAAATTTATTGCTCACAGTTCTGGAGGCTAGGAAATCCAAGATCAAGGAACTAGCAGATTCAGTGTCTGGTGAGAGCTTGCTGTCTGTTTCCCAGACAGTGCTTTCCACCTATGTTTTCATACAATGGAAGTGGTGAATAAGCACTCTCAGCTTTTTTCACAAGAGTAATTTCACTTATGAGGACTCTACCCTCATAACGCAAAGCCCCATCTCTTAACACCACACACTAGAAACTAGGAAATGGGCTTCAAAATATAAATCTGGGGTCAGGGGACACAAACATTTAGATAATAGTAAAATAAAAATGAACCAAATAGAAATTATGGAGTTGAAATGTACAATAATTGAAACAAAAATTCACTGGAGGAACTCAACCATAGGTTTGGCCTAGCAGAAGAAAAAGCTACAGAAAAAACTTTGAACTATATTTCAAAAAAATATTTTGGTAGATCTAAGCCATGCATCACCTTTGCCTTTCAAAATCTGAAGACATTTTCTTTTTTCTTTTTTGTTTTTTTTGAGACAGAATCTAGCTCTGTCACCCAGGCTGGAGTGCAGTGGGGCAATCCTGACTCACTGCAGCCTCTGACTCCTGGGTTCAAATGATTCTCCTGTTTCAGCCTCCCAAGTAAATGAAACTATAGGCAGCTGCCACCATGCCTGGCTAATTTTTTTGTATTTTTAGTAGAGACGAGGTTTCACTATGTTGGCCAGGCTGATCCTGAACTCCTGACCTAGTGATCCACTTGTCTTGGCCTCCCAAATGCTGGGACTACAGGAATGAGCCACTGTGCCCAGCCACAAAGATATTTTCAAAGTATATTTAATTGTAATATTTCCCATGAAAGTAGTCATTATTCTCCAAATGTACGTAATTTATCTTTTTCAAAGAAACCACCTACTACTTAACATTATAAATGGGTACTTCTTTTATGTTCCATTAGACCATAAGCTCCTTAAGTTTAGGCCCTGTTTTCCACAAGTCTACATCTCCCACTGTGCCTAGAAAATGGCCTTGATTAGAAAAAAATATTTCCTGTATCTATAAATAAATTGAGTTGAATTCAACATAGAGGAGTGTTTCTCTACAACTCTACGCTGTCCCTACATTCTCTACTGTTTTCATATTATACTTGCCTCCATCACATTTAATTGTTCCTGGTCTCGCTTTTATTCAGTCTTGAGTTACAACTAACAAATGAGTTATATAGAAACAATAACCACTGCTTCCTATGTTACCTCATTCTCATGTGTGCTTTTTAAGGTACAAATTTATAGGGATTAATTCAAATACAAGGAATTGCTTCTGGAAATTTAGAAGCTGGAATTCTCTAATGATAGAGAATTCTGCCTCAAAATTCTTGTCTGGCCAAGACTAGCATTGCCTTTAGTCAACATGCAAATGTATATTTCCTCTCCCATTTGTCTATAAGCTCAAATACATGTAGATAAGTCAACTTATCATGTAATAAAACCGGTTGCAAAAGAAGGGTACCAGGGCTTTGGAATTAGGCAGAACTTAGTTTAAATTTTACTATGCTATATATACTGGATGTCTGACTTTGTGTAATTTTAGTGGTCTTTCTGAACCTCAACTTTTTTAACCCACACAATATGTTAAACAAGTCTAATATCAAAAATAATTGAAATACATAAAAATTAAAGTTAGGTATAAATATATAAATCTAACAAGTTATTGAGATCTGTTACATCAGGGTTTTACATTGAACTAAATAAAACTGATCAAAATTATTTTTGATCAAAAACAGATGAACGTTGGTAATTTTAGGTAGTTTAATTTAACATATCATTAAAAGACATTAGAGAGTGGGTGTGGTGGCTCAGGCCTGTAATCCCAGCACTTTGGGGGGCCAAGGTGGGTGGATCACTTGAGGCCAGGAGTTCAAGACCAGCCTGGCCAAAATAGTGAAACCTTGTCTCTACTAAAAATACAAAAATTAGCCAGGCATGGTAGTGTGAGCCTGTAATCACAGCTACTCAGGTGGGTGAGACACAAGAATCACTGGAACCTGGGAGGTGGAGATTGCAGTGAGCTAAGATTGTGCCACTGCACTCCAGCCTCCAGACAGTGTGAGACTCTGTCTCAAAAACAAAACAAAACAAACCAAAACATTGCAGATACCTATATAAATGGAAAGATATACTATATTTATGAAAATAAAACATTATGGATACCTATATAAATGGAAAGATATACTATATTTATGAATAAAATACCCAAATAAACACAATTTTTCTCTGAGTTAGTCTCTAGAGCCAATGTAATTCTACTCAAAATCCCAACATGATATTGGGACATCACCAAGCTGATTCTAAATAATTATAGAAGAGTAATTGCTTAAGACTAGCCTACAAATTTGTTATACATACAGAAAAACAGTTTGGTTTCTCTACTAGTTATACATAGAAAGAAACAGGTTGGTAAGATTTTGCCCAGCTAGTCTTCAATTAATTATGAAACTTAGGTAAAAATAGGAGAGTGGTATTGATGCATGGATAGACATATACAGGCAAATGAACAAAAACAGCAGGCCCAGGACCAACTCATTCCTTTGTAAAATCATATATATGTAGAATTTGGCATTGGAATTTACTTATGAAATAATGCAGTAAGTCATCCTGAGAGAATTTGTTAGCCATAGGGAAAACTCAACGTTGGATTCATACAACATAGTATTCACAAAAATCAATTCAATTCAGACTAATTAAATGTGAACAGGAACCGCGGCGAACTATCATCTTATCACAGTTGGAATGCCTACTGTCAAAAAGGTTGAAAAGGCCAAAAAGGCCGGAAACAGTGTCTCATGCCTGTAATCCTAGCACTTTGGGAGGCTGAGGTGGGTGGATTGCCATGGCTTGGGAGTTCAAGACCAGCCTGGGCAACACAGTGAAATACCGTCTCTACTAAAATAGAAAAAATTAGCTGGGTGTAGTGGTGTTTGCCTGTAGTCCCAGCTACTCGGGAGGCTGAGGCAGGAGAATCGCTTGAATCTGGAAGAGGGAGGTTGCAGTGAGCCAAGATTGTGCCACTGCACTCCAGCCTGGATGAAGAGGGGGACTCTCTAAAAAATAAATAAATAAAGGCAAAGAAATGCTGGCAATGAGGAGAGTAAAAGAGAACTTTTATATACCATTGGTAGGAATGTAAATTAGCACAGCCATTATGGAAAACTGTATGAAGGTTTCTTAAAAAATTAAAAATAAAACTATCATATCATCCAGCAATCCCATTACTGAGTATCCAAAGGAAAAGAAATAAATGCATCAAAAGGATTGTAGACTAAAGGGATTGTAGCCAACAGCCAAGATACAGAACCAAATTAAGTCTCCATCAATGCATGAATGGATATAGAAAATGTGTTATAGATTTATGTTATGGATTATGGATATAGAAAATATATATAGAAAAAATATATAGAAAAACATATATGTAATATAGAAAAATATACATTATGTTATAGATTATGGATATAGAAAAAATATATATAGAAAACATACAGAGAATATATTTATATATATATTTATATTTTCTATATATATATAAAATATATAAATATCACACACACACACACACACACAATGGAATACTATTTAGCCATAAAAAGAATGAAATTCTATCATTTGTTGCAGCATAGATGGAACTGGAGATCATTATGTTAAGTGAAATAAACCAGACACAGATAGACAAATGTTACATCTTCTTACTTATCTGTGGGAGAAAAATTTGATCTCATGGAGGTAGAGTGTGGAATAATAGTTACCACAGGCTGGGAACAGGGATGTTATGAACAGACATTGTTTAATGAATACAAACATACAGCTAGATAGAAGGAATAAGTTCTAGTGTTCAACAGCACTGTAGGATGACTATAGCAAACAACAATACAGTGTATATTTCAGAATACTTAGAAAAGAAAATTTGAAATATTCCCAACATAAAGAAATAATAAATGTTTGAGGTGATAGTCATCCTAAATACTCTGAGTTGATCATTATACATTGAGTGAATGTATCAAAATATCACATGTACCCCAGAGGTATGTACAATTAATATGCATCAATAAATATTTTTAAGCTTTTAGTAGAAAATTTATAAGATTATGAACTGAAGTAGGGAAGTATTTCTTAACAGTGATGGAATAGCAAAAAACATTTAAAATTTTTTATAAATGCGCTTTAATACTTATTTTTAAAAACTTAATCAACATACATTTTAAAATTATGACACAAATTTAAAGAAATTATTTTTAATACATATAGGAAATTGAAATTGTAGACTACTAAAGTTTAAGTCACATAAACTTATTTCTATCTATATGTATGACATTTTTATATTTATAAAAATAATAAGAAATTCAATGCCACTCCAGAGATGAGAGCTAGTTTATGAATAGGAAAGACAGCAGGTCAATACATAATGTGAAAAGACTTCCACCTTTATTAGTAATCAGATAAACATATTTCAAATCACTGGGAAGTATCATTTAATTCTCAAGGGATGGGCAAAATGAAAAGTCTGAATAATTTATTGGCAAGAAAATTCATTAGCATGAACAATTAAACATTTCTAGTGGGGGTATAAATTCATACAACTAATTATAGTAAAGTTGTAAACACAAATGTAGTGCATAGAAATTGTAATCTTAGGCATATGTTCTAAAGAAACACTGGGTATGTGGACAAGAAAGCATGCCCAGGGATGTTAACAGAGGTGTAGGCTGTAATAGCAAACAAAGAAAGGAAGACAGAAATAACCAGAATTCCATCCTGGGAAAGGTTCTCAGAAGCAACATTCCTGCATCCTTGGTCATGGATCCACAGAGGCTTAATGGAAAGGAGACATTCATATCAAAGCCTCAAAGTGGAGTCAGATATCATTGTCTTTCACAGAGCCACTTAATAGACTATAGCTGATCTCCCTCGACCAACCCCCTAAAACCAGTGAAATTCTTCATTTTCCGCACAGTGAGGACTCCCACATTAAGAAGCCCTCAGTACTGAAATAACTAGTCAGTAAATTTATCCATTGCAAGGATGGTCTGATGCAGGGCCAGCAAGCCTCAAAACTGGGGCTTTGCCCGAGATTGTTCTTGGCTTCACTCAGGAGAGATTCCAAGGGTGAGCCAGTTGGCATTAGACAGCAAATTTTATTGAACCAAGATACTTCTTGCAAGGCAGGGTTACCCCATAGGCAGTGTGCCCAGAATAGCAGCTCAGAGGCAGTTCTATAGTCATATTCATAACCACTTTTAATTATATGCAAATTAAAGGGTGGATTATGCAGAAAAAGGTAGAAATTTCTGCATAATCCACCCCTTAATTTATGAATGATAATGCCAGTTATCACTTCAACAACCCCAGTGGGTTGTTGGGTCATTGCCATGGAAAGAAGTGGTGACCTCTGGGTGTTGCCATGGCAATGGTAAACTGACATGGCACACCGGTGGGCATGTCTTCGGGAGAGGTGCTTCTGCTGCATCCCTGTTTTAGTGAATTCTCAATTTGATCTGCTGTCCTAATCCCACTACTACTTCAGTCTATGACCTCCAGATTTCCCAGTTGATAAGAAGATGCATGAATAAAGGAGGAAATAGATGCTTCCTAAAAGAATCCCTATTCTTAATTAAAATGTAGATATAAGAAATCTGTAAGAAGAAAGTTATTACAGAATTTACAAGTTGACTTGGTGATGCCTCAGCAAGAGTGAGAAGGACACAAGGAAGACACAAGGAACTACAAGACAGAAAATCCAAGAGAGCTAAAAATGAGCATTTTGTGGTATCAATTGTGCTGTAAAAGCCTTAATACTTTGTGTATCTTTCTCAACACTAGACTAGAACATATATGCCAATGGGTAGTGGGACACATCTGTCACTGGTAAAGTTGCATACCGATTCACAATCCTATTCTCATACCCAAGTTACCTCTACATATTGCTGTTGAGTCAGTAACTGCATTTGCCTTCCAGCTCAAAATATCAGCCACCACATTTAGCAAATTCTATAAACAAAGCAAATTAGCACTGATTTATCCAATTTACCATTGGGTGGGGTGAGGAGGAGGAGGGCACTGCTAAACTTAGCCCAGGCCCTGAAGAGCTCTGTTCCAGACAATATACCTGTGCTCTTCCTCACGGCCCAGCATATGCACAGGGCTCCAGGCATTTGCGTCCAGCAGGGGGCTCTTCCACACTCACTCAGAGTCAGCTGGGTTCCAATCTCTGTTCAAGTGTGAGCAATGCAGATCCAGCCCCCTGGTTAATGTAGTCCTCACTTTTAAAGCCCAGTCTCTTTCAGATGTTGAGACCCTGGCCCTAACTGTGTGTGTCCGGCCCAGAGCTGCGCACCTACCCTCACTGTCATACCGCATAATTTCAGATCATTATTGTCATCAGTTTCCCATTTACTTTTTTTTTCTTCAGGGGAAACCTGTACAATGGTAGTTACTAATATGTTGAATTCATACTCCAAAAAGTGTCTTAGAATAACGTCTTACTGAAAATGACCTTCACAGCCAGGAGCGCTTAACTATACTCTTTTGATACCCTTAGTTATAGACAGTTTGTTTTCATGTTCTTCACACCTTGTGTGAAGATTGTTTGAGGGTTGGCCAAAGAATATGTCACTATCTAAAATTCCCATTGAGAACCTCAGAGTGACTAACAGTGAGTTTGATGCTTGTAGGAAAGGAAGAGCTGTCTGGTCACAGGATGTCATTATTATAACAGGGTTATGGTTGGTGGGGAAGGATGATGACATAAATCTTTGTATAAACTAAGTTAACATGAAGCCTTGACATTATCATTACATACTTTTCTTTTTACCTAATAAGGCAAAGGAGAGAAGTCAGCATCATTTGTCTCCGGCAGACTAAACTGCCAAGAAGGCATACCCAAGGCTGGTGGCAGGAGGAACTTCATTAGCATTAGGAATAATAGAAAATATCAAAGAAAAAACCTTTGTAAGAAATATATAGACTCAATAGAAAGTAAAAAAATGCACTTTACTGAAAAGAAAACAAATTATAAATGAATCATGAAGTTGGATAGAGATATAATCTACAGATTTAAAACTATTTTAATTCAAAATTGACATTTTAAAAATTAGATTTTAAAAAATAATAAATGTTTTGAAAGTCTAGAATAACTATACTGTCCTGTATTGTTAATTTTTTTAAGAGTAGTAGAGCCTATTATACAGCATATTATGTAAAGGCATGGGCCTGAGTTAGGCAATCTTTTTGGCTGTTGAGGTAAAATTCACATAACAAAATTAACCCATTTTAAGGTGCACAACTCAGTAGCATTTAGTGCATTCACCATGTTGTACCACCATCACTTTTAGGTAGCTCCGAGGCATTTTCATCCCCTCCAAAGGAGACCCTGTACCCATGCAGCAGTCATTCTCCATTCCTACCTCCCCCTCAGCAACCACAATCTGATTTTAGATAGGCCTTGTTTGCATCTAGGGTGGTGATTTGTCCATCAATCTATGCAGAAGGAGCTCAGGCCCAGCATTTTGCATGGTGGGTAGGGGCTGTGGCTTGTCTTGAAGCTGGGCTTCCTTGCATAGCAAATGCTTTATCTTTATTTATGTGTGTTTGGGTCATTTGGAGAAAGATGGTTCATAAATATTATGGCTATATTGTTGATTTTCTTTGTTGTTTTACCTATGGAGAAAAGATTAATAGCAATTTGATTTGTTTTACAAAGGGACTACCTTCTTCAATGTTTGTGAAAATAATAGTTAAAATTCGGTTTAGCTTTGTTTTATTTATATATTTAAAGCTGTCTTGAATTTCCAATCTGTATGTTTTATCTGAGTTTTTTTCTTTTTGTATATCCTGATTGCTCTCTTAAAATGCCTTCTGTTTCTTCATATTATTTTACATGTAAGAGTGACTAAAAAATTATCATGAGAGACCAGGCGCAGTGGCTCACCCTGTAATCCCAGCACTTTGGGAGGCTGTACTGGGCAGCTCACAAGGTCAGGAGATCGAGACCATCCTGGCTAACATGGTGAAACCCTGTTTCTACTAAAAATACAAAAAAAAAAAAAAAAAAAAATTTAGCTGGGCGTGGTGGCGCATGCCTGTAATTCCAGTTACTTGGGAGGCTGAGGCAGGAGAATTGCTTGAACCAGGGAATTGGAGGTTGCAGTGAGCTGAGATCATGCCATTGCACTCCTGCCTGGCAACAGAGTGAGACTCTGTCTCAAAAAAAAGAAAAAAATCATCATGAGTTCAGAGAAATCAGATGAAATTTGGTAGGAATTTGGGGCTAATGTTTCAGGGTCTGATTCCTTCATGGGGGGACCATGAGGGCCACCATGTGGAATTATTTTCTCTGGGCCCATTCAATTTCTTCTGAGAGGTAACTTCATGTATTTTGTTTGAGGGATAGATGCCAGCCACCTATGTGGCAGAGGTCAGAGTGGAAGAGAGATGGGGTTAACTATTCTCCACATAATCTTTCAATTAATCTCCTTAAATGTCTCCTTAAATGTTTAAATAAATACTATTTCAAGTGTATGGTGATATTTTTATAGCCACTAAAGATAAGATTTTATGAGACTGTTCAGTGATATAGAAAATTATCTAATCTGTGGGAAATTATCCACAGATTAAGTAAAAAAAAACTACAAAGACTAAAATTACAATTATGTAAATTTATACTGACGTGATATTTATATTTATAAAAGCAGTGACACTGAGAGGACTAGAGTTAGATGATAGAACTGCTCTGTTTTCCTCTTCCCAAGTCTTAATAGGGCCTGCAGGTCTAAGGTGAGTGGCCTTGAAAAATCTCTGTTCAGGGAAGTTTGTATGGAACATTTTAACGTGGAGCGTTGTGTAGAATTTTAGAACCTTCCTGCCCATACGGTCCCTGTAGTGTCTTTTCTCCTCTCCTGCAGGTCTTCATGGTCCCCTGGGATCATAGCCACAAAGTTTCTGTTCTCAGTTGAGCTCTCAGGTCCACTTTTCAATCCTTTTGCATAACTTTACTCATCTCCACTTCTCCTTTCCCTCTAAAGGGCTCTTTTTTATCCACTGTCCTCATGGAAGTAAAACAATGACCTCACCATACCACACAAATAAACAGAACAGGAAAGATGTGAATACTCCCCAAATCTGATGTCTGAAACTTGAACCCCATGAACCCTGTGGTACTCAGGTGAGCAGAGACAGAAGAGCACTATGGAGGTTCACACTCTTTTCCCCAAAAAAGGAAAATTTCAGAAGAAATTTCCAGTCTCTAATTTTAGAGCCACTTTTGTGTGGGATCCTCCCAGACTGGAAATTTCTGGTCCTCCTTCTTCTGGAGTTGGGAGCAAGCCCTGACTCTTCAGTCCCATGTAGCCTGGTCTAAGCTCAGGAACATCCCTTTGGGTTTTGATGAAGCTGCAAAGTTTTATTAGCCATAACATGTTTGAACCTGTAAGATTTCTGAGTAAGTATGACAATAAAATTTCAGATTCTTCAGCTAAACATGAAGACTTCAAAGTGCATTAACTCTTTAAGTCACTTGTAGATGAATTATCCTGGACCTGACCAAGAGTGTTTATCTGTGCATGAATCAAATACAGTCGACTTTCTCTATCCACAGCTTCCACATCTGTGGAGTCAACCTACCATGGATTTAAATCCACAGATATGGGTTATCACACCATTTTGTAGAAAAGACTGAGCATCCACAGATTTTGGTATCAGCTGGGGTCCCAGAACCAATCCCCTGCAGGTGCAGAGCCACAGTCAGTTATAAGAAACAAAGAGAAGAGGAAGGGCCCATTTCTATCCATAAGGCATCTACAGAGGAGGGCTTAATCAGCTACATTAATGCAAATTTATACCTCAGGGCTTGCCCTGGAGAAACACAGCGAGATGAAAACAGTTGGATGTATAGGTGACCAGATCCATATGCAATTACTTCTTTAGAAGAATTAGGTTGTGGCTTGACAAATGGTCCCTTGCCTGTGGTAGGAATTGTGACATAAATTCCCTTCTGGGCTATGGTGTAGCACAATAGCCCTCTCTCTAGCAAGTTACTCTGAAGTTAGACTACCTGGGTTTGAATTCCGGCTCCATTTCTTACTAGTGGTGTAGTTTTAGTCAAGTATCCAACTCCTCCATGCTACAATTTCCTAACTGGTAAAATATGGGAGGGAGATGTAATAATACACCTACTTAATGATATCATTCTAAAAATTAAGTCCGTTAATACGAGTATGGTAAAAGCAATTAGAAGAACACCTGGCATGTGATAAGTACTGAATACATATCAGGCACTATTATCATCATTACTATCAATTATTACTATTACCATCATGACATGGCAATTTGTTTCCATTTTCTCACCAGCCTGGCTGATAAACATCCAGTACGTCTGAAGAGAAAGTTTCATTCAGAGTCAAAAGCAAAAAGAGGCCTGGCTTTCTTCATATTGGGTGGGAATAAGGAGGAGGGAAGGAATATGAGAGGAACAGGCAATTTATCCTTTAGGTTTTATTTTAACTACCTCCAGGAAATTAACCTATTCTCACACATCTGGGGAAACAACCAGGTCCAACCCTTCACTTTAATTCTGATTTTTTCCCACAATTTACACAACTTGGAATTTTTGGCTGACTTTAAACTGCAAGCATCAGGGTCATACCAGTAAGTCAAACTCATAGTTGATTTGGAGGTTCATTAGCAACTTAGTAAACAGTCCCTAAACCATAAGATTCAACTGGCACATCCTGAAACTCACTGGAGACTGCAAGGACATAAAGAAATGAAGCATCCTCTACTTTTTCACAAGTGCAAACACATTCAGATGCTGCTATTTACAGTTACTCTTTCCCTGCAGAGCTCTGGGCATGAGTCGTCCTTGGTTTGAGTCACTTGATAATGACTGAAAGCACAAAGCACAGGGTAATGCCTGTTCTTTCATTTGACTGTTGAACCCTTCACTTCTCTAGTTATTTTGCAGTTTTTCAGACAGAAAAACAGGCAGTGCTGAAAAGACACCAATGTATCATGCATTATTTACAATTCCTCACCCCAACCTCCAGTCTCCACAACCTCACTCCCTTCTAGTCAGGTTTTGGTGACAATCAGCCCTTGCAGAAGCTGGGTTTAAGTGAAACCAAAATAAGACATTGGATACTTTCCTCTTCAGCAAATTAGAACCCAGTGGGAGGCAGCATCATTTGTCTCTGGCAGACTAAGCCATGAAGACTGTAAGAAAAAATAGTTAGTGATGGAGGAAGGAAAAAAGTGTCCCTTAACAAGAGCAAAATAATATAAAATGTATTTAACAAGGTCTATAAAGAATCATTAGAGAAAATGTTATAAAAATTTTTTGAGACGAGAAAATGAGTAAGTGGAGAGGAACATGATGTTCACAGAGAGAAATAGTGTAGATAGAACTAATACAGTTTTGAATTATATATTTTCCTGTTGTTGGTGGAGTGTTCTACAAATGTAACTGAGTCAAATTAGTTGACAGCGTTGTTCAGTTATTCTATATCCTTACTGACTTTCTGATTAGTTTTTCTATGAAATACTGAGAAATGAATATAAAAGCTCTAACAATGTTGTACCTGAGCGAGTCAAGGAATGCACCACACTCTGAGAATGAATTATGAGTCCTTTATTAAGCCGATGACTGAGAATGGCTAACTCCCAAAATTCTCTCGGCCCCAAAGAAAAAGTTAGGTGGTCTTTTATACACTAGTTTTAACAGGAAGGGGGGGACCTAGCTGAAACAAAATTTTCACAAAGGCAGAGTAAGCAAAATGTTAAAAAGAAAAACTGATATATAGGAAATAAAATAGTGCCAGGTGTGAGGAGTACAGCTGTCATCAAAGACATACAATTTATAGATAAGGCAGGCTCTGAGCACTCACTGCAGCTGCATTTCCAGGCTCTGCTGATACCACTCAGCTCAGCCTCTTATCAACAAAGGCATTTCTGGGTGTCCAGAGTCAGTCTGACCTTGCTTTATACTATAGTTACATACTTGATGGGGAGAAGGTTACTAAAATGAAGATGCCAAGGTGGAGTCTGTTCAGCTCAAAAAGGCTAATATAAAGCCTGAACAGCTTTTAGCCAGGTCAAAGGAGAGTTAGTTTTAGCTGGCAAAAAGCAGGGTATCACATTCCGCACTTGGGTTTTGGGGGAATCAAATCATTGATTCTTCAGTTACAGTGAGAGGGTTATATTGGGTTTTAAGATGCATAAGTTTGACAGCAGCTATGCACCGTTTTACAAAATTAATAAACCAATTTAATAGACAGGGCCCAAAAATTAATCCCAACAGGAGGAGGAGAAGAGGTCCTGCTATTTTAGTTATTAAAGTAGTCAGCCAAGGGATCCAGTTAAACATGCTCTGGTACCATGGGGTGTTATTTGGTGCGTGGTAGGAGACTGAAGTAGTTAGGGAAGTAAGTAGAGACCAATTACAGGTGGCCTGGAAGGGGAAGCAGATAGGTTGTACCCCTTACTGACTAGGCAGGAGGCATTTCCTGAAGCATCCCCTAAAGTAAGGGAGCGAGGACGATCATGACACAAAAGAGGGCCAGTGTTTCACTTAACCTCAACTCCCAATCCAACATAATATGGAGGTTTGGCCTTCAGGCACAACCAACAGTCTTGGGCCAGCTTAGGCTGAGTAATATTAAGGAGATGGTATACTCCTCCTAAGATGAACATTAAGCTGGGTTGGAGGCACTGGGGTTGCAGTTAGAACTGGGGAGCCTGGACTGGCAATAGGAGAGTTGGGCCAGTGGGGCTGACCTTATCTGGGTGTGGGCAGAACATAGGGTCCCCTAAATCAGTTAAAGGACCGATAGATTTGGGGGGCTCCAAGGGATTAAGACCCTTTTCTGAATGGTAAACATAGTTCCAAGATGAAACCCTCCGATATAAAGTCACAGTCCCCATGTCATACCGTAGTATCATTGAACAGAGTTAGGGTTATGAACAGTCATTGTAATGGAATTACAGGCTCCCATAATACATAGTTTAGGATGAGAGATCCAGGCTATGGAAAGGGTTGGAGACCGAGTCAGCCCTCCCAGGTAAGTAGCCAAAGTTACACATGACCAAGAAGGGCAGAAAAACTCATAACTATCCCAGCAGGTAGTGTCAGGGTGGTCCCCAGGACAGAGGTAGAAATCCACTCATTGGAGTCCCATTTCTGCATCCTCCGATCTGCCACACCCACTTTCACTTCCAGTGTATCCAAATCCTGCAGCAAGGCCAACAAGTCCTGCTCCTGTCCACAGGGAAATTTTACTGGCCCTAAAGGGAATGGCTGGGCTTCGGGAACAAAACACAAATCAGTTGAAAAGGAAACTTCATTGGAAGCACCTTCTTTCCAGGTGATGTTCGCAAGCACTCTGTTTGTTGCAAAGGAAGTAAAGAGAAAAGAGTAGGAGGGGGCTAAGGGCTGAACAACTGGGAACAGACATGAAACATAGACCCAAAGAACTAGTCTGATGGCTGCCCCTGACTCAGGCACAGCTTTAACGTGCCTGCCCAGACTTGAGGATCCATGTTTCTTGCTGTATATTGTTGGCCTTCTTGATGCAGGAGTGATGAATCCAAGCAGGAATATCGTCCACCTTTAGGGCCATGGGTATAGTAAGGATGACGGTGTGAGGTCCTTTCCAAGCAGGAACGAGACCTTCCTTCTGGAACTTTTTGACATATACCAGGTCACCTGGACGGAAAGGGTGGCAGGGTCCTGTAAGATCAGGAGCCGGATTAGGGTATGCCTCCTGGACAAGTGACTGGATAATGTCTTGAACCTGTTGGAGAGACTACAAGCACTGTAACAAGTTAGGTTGGGATATTTATGCTAACTAGATATCCTTTAATTTAGGCAAAACTGGTGGGGCCCTCCCATACATAATCTCAAAAGGAGTGAATCCTGCCCTGTACGGGGTGCACCTGACCCTAAGAAGGGCTAGAGGGTGGAGCTTTATCCAATTTTCACTGTAGGATTAATTTGGTAAGAATACTTTTTAAGATAGGATTCATGTGTTCTACCTGTCCAGAGCTCTTGGGTCAGTAGGCACATGGAGCTTCCACTGAATATTTAATGCCTTGCTGACTGACTGAGCTACGGATGAGGTGAAGGCTGGCCCATTATCAGACCCTATGGCAACAGGCAACCCATAGAGAGGGATTATTTCATTAAGAACTTTACTACCATAGTGGCAGTCTCAGTTTTAGTGGCAAAAGCCCCAGTGCATTCAGAAAAAGTGTCTACCAACACCAGGAGGTACTTATACCCTGCCTGGTGTGGCTTTAATTCAGAGAAGTCAACTTCCCACCTTTCTCCTGGGCTACATCCTTGGAGACGATTGGCCCAATTCAGGCTTCAAGCCTTGCCTGGCATTCACCTGTGCACAAGCCATGAATAAGGAGGCCACTTGGCTAATTAAGTCCTAAAGATGTGAGATTTTAAATTGGCTTCTCAAAAGTTGGGCCAACTTTGTTTCTCCCAAGTGGATGGAAGAGTGGAGGCGGCTGATCAGAGCTTCTCCAAGGGCCCAGGGAAGGAAGATTCTTGAGTCTGGAAGGATCCACCATCTGTCCTGATTTTTACTGGCTTGTAGATCTGATGCCTGCTTTACTTCTTCAGAAGAGTACATTACGTAGTCAGGTAAATCAGGCTGTGGAAAAGAGATGGCTGGAAGCAGAGTTAATGGAGTGTTCAGGAGAACTGCAGCTTCACGGGTGGCACAGTCTGGCTTCTGGTTTCCCCTAGCAACAGTAGTATTTTCTTTTTGATGTCTTTTGCAATGAATTACAGCCACCTGTAGGGGGAGCCAGACAGCCTCGAGCAGGGCTAAAATCTCTTCTTTGTTTTTGAGTTTTTCCTGCTGAGGCGAGTAGACCCCGCTCTTGATAGATGGCCCCAGGAACATGTACAGTACAAAAGCATATCTGCTATCAGTGTAGATGTTAACATGTTTATCCTTACCTCATCGGAGGTCTTGGGTTAGGGCAATTAACTCAGCCTTCTGTGCAGAAGTACCAGCTGGCAGTGCCTGGGCCCACAGTACTTCAGTCTCTGTTGTTGTATTTTTAGCGAGATAAGAAGATCAGCACCAAGACAAAAGTATGACGAATTGCAGGGTCTTTATTGCCGGCGACCACGGAGGACTCATGTCTCTCCAACCCGTGGCCCCGAGTTGAGGGAGAGCTGGGCTTTTATGCTAAAAAACACTTTTGGGGGTGGGGGGCTGGGGATCTTTGCAAGCAGGCAGTTTGTACAGAAGCCAAGGTCAGCAGTTAGAGACAGTGAAAACTCCCAATATCAGTAAGCAAGCAGTTTGTTCAGAAGCCAAGGCCAGCAGCTAGAGACAAGGGGTTTCTTCTCAGGGTCCGTGTGACCCTGAGTGGCGAGTTCTTGAATTCCACTGAAATGAGGCTGGTGTCTGCACCTGGCGTTGGCCTGATTAATCGTAGTGCCTTATCACGTAGCCTGTGAGTCTGCACGTAGCCTGTGAGCCTGAGAGGTCATTACATTTTAGCCTGGCTGAAGCCATTTTCCTTGCCACATCACACTGTGACAACAGCCACACCTTCTTTCCATACCCCCTGCTCAACGAAACTGCTTTCATCTGTAAATAAGGTGGCATACACCTTTTTCAAAGGAGTGTCCTGGAGATCAGGTCTCCCTGTCTCTGTAATTTCTAGTGATTCCTGGCAGTCATGAATAGGGGTGGCGAAGTCTGGATCAGGGAGCAAAGTGGCTGGATTTAAACACCTTGTTGGGGAGAAAATTAAGCGAGGCTGATCTAACAGTAAACTCTGGTATTGTAGGATGCGGGCATTAGACATCCATTTGCCTGGAGCACCTCATAGTAGAGTTTCAACAGCATGTGGTGCTGTAAGGGTTAACTTCCGGCCCAGTGTGAATTTATCAGCCTCGTGAACTAGGGTTGCTGTGGCCGCAACTGCTCGCAGACAACTCGGCCACCCGGAAGCCACATGGTCCAGTTTCTTTGACAAATACGCCACTGGGTGTTTCCATGGCCCCAAGGTTTGAGTGAGCACCCCTTTAGCCACTCCCTGATTTTCATGGACAAACAAGTGAAATGGTTTTGAGATGTTTGGAAGGGCTAACGCAGGGGCCTCAGTCAGGGCCTTTTCTAAGTTTTGGAAGGCCTGCTCTTCTGTGTCCGTTCAAACCAAAGGGCCATTTCCTCCTGTAGCAGTGTACAGGGGCTTGGCAATTTCTGCAAACCCAGATATCCACAGGCGACAGTATCCCACAGCCCCCAAGAATTCACGTACCTGTTTCTTGGTAGTGGCGGTGGGGAGTCATAAGATGACCTCCTTTCGAGCACTGGTGAGTGCTCTTTTTCCTTGGTTTAGTTCATATCCTAAGTAGGAGACCCTGGAAGGACAAAGCTGGGCTGTTTTGGTTGAAACCCGATACTCAAGCTCCTGAAGGAGATAAAGCAGGTCCTTAGTATGTTGCAGACGGCTTTTGGTAGTCTCAGTAGCCAATAATAAATCATCCACATACTGGAGTAGGGTACAGTTGGAATGGCTGGCTCAGAATGTCACAAGGTCCTGCTGAAGGGCTTCCCCAAAAAGAGTTGGAGAATTTTTAAAAGCTTGGGGCAACCGAGTCCAAGTTAATTGGGTTGTGTCTCCAAGCCAGGATCTGTCTATTCAAAAGTAAAAATGGGTTGGCTCTTAGGGGCCAAAGGAATGGCAAAGAAAGCATCTTTCAAGTCCAGGACAGTGTACACAATATGTTCTGGTGGGAGCAAGCTGAGCAGTGTATAGGGGTTAGGGATAGTTGGATGGACTCTGACTGTCAGTTTGTTAACTTCCTGCAAGTCCTGTACAGGCCAATAATCATTTGTCCCAGGTTTTTGGACTGGCAGAAATGGAGTGTTCCAAGTAGACTGTTTGCCAGTCCTAGGGGGTTTGATTCTGCCCAAACCCAGGGAAAAAGAGCTTGTAGATCCAGTAGGAGAGGGCTAATTTGGTTTTCTTTTGGGAGTGAAGATGAGACTAAAAGATATTCTTCTGACAAAGGAATGGTCAGCAGGAGTTGAGCAGGAAAGGGTTCTGTGTCTCCTAACTTGAGATGAGTTTGCTGAGCCGAGAAGGAGATGGATGCCTGCAGTTTGTGGAGCAGGTCGTGCCCAAGAAGGGGGAAGGGGCACTCTGGAACTACTAGAAATGAATGGATTACTCTTTTGGCTTAAATGAACTTCACGTGAGTGGGTGACAGGATATTCCCGAATAGCTCCAGTAGCCCCCTGTACGGTCATTTTATAGTTAGAAACACTGCCAAGGGTGTCTGTAGTACAGAATGTCCAGCTCAGAATCAATTAAAAAGCATAAAGGCTGGCCCCCTGCAGTAGCAGTAACCATGGGCTCCCAGGGGCTGAGTGAAAAGGAGCCCGGTCCCGTCAATCATCAGATTCCTCTGCTATGGGGAGGGTGAGGACTCTTTTTTGCTCTGTTTTCTTTTCCTGCTTTAAAGGACATTTGTCCTTCCAGTGTCCCATCTGTTTACAGAAAGCACAGTGGTCCCTTTGCAGGGGAGCCCGTTCACCTTTCTGGATTTTCTGGCGGGGGTCTGGAGTCTTCCGGCTGGTGCTCTGTGATGGGAGCTCCCCCCGTCTTGCTTTTCGGAGGGCGGCCGCTATAATTTTTGCGTGCCTTTTCCCGCCCTGTCGGTTGCCCTGTCAACGGCTTGAGCTGCCTGCTTCTCCTTTTCAGTTTCTCAGTTATCAAAAACCTTTTGGGCTGCTTCTAAAAGCTGAGTGATGTTCATTCCAGCAACACCCTCTAACTTTTGTAACTTTTTCCGAATGTCCGGAGCTGCCTGGGCCACAAATGCCAAGTTTATAGCACAGCTATTTTCAGGAGCCGCTGGATCAAACGGGGTGTAAATTCGGCAGGCCTCCTGGAGATGCTCTGAGAATGCTCCGGGGGACTCATCAGCCCTCTGAACAACTTCTGTGATCTTAGACAAGTCCTAGGTTTTCTGGCGGCTCCTTTAACACCCGCAAGGAGATACCAGTGGAAATTTTCCAAAGCCGTCTTTCCTCTGAGGTGTTAGGGTCCCAGGTTGGGTAGAAGGAAAAACCTCCTCAAGGAGGTCTAGGGCTTCCTCCCTAGGCTTGCCTTCTGAACTAAGGAAATGGTTTCTGGCTTCCCTTCTAATCCTGTCCCTCTCTTCAGAGGTGGAAAGGGTAAGGAGCTGTTGACAGTCATCCCAGGTGGGCCTACGAGTCTGAAGCACGATTCCATTAGCGCAGTTAGGGCCTGGGGCTTTTCAGAAAACGGAGCATTTTGAGCTCTCCGATTGTACAGGTCAGAGGTGGAAAATGGAACATAAACTGAAAACGGAGCAGCAGAAAGCCACTGCCTGGCGGGGGTCTCACGGGGAAGAGCAGAGTAGCTTCCCCTAGCGGGCCGCAACCTTGAGGCAATGGGCCGAGAAACCACCAGAGACGGGCGCCGGAGGTGTCGCTGAGCGATTGTGCTGGACCCTTGATTATTAGGTGGTAGTAACGGCTGTAAATGGCTTCCCTCTTCCTCAGAGGGGGGCAATACAGGGGGGCCTAAGGGGCCACTCGAGCAACCGGTCGGGCCAGGACTTTATTCAGAAGAACCGTAGAGATGGGGTCATGACCAGCGTGAGATTGGAGCCGCGGGGGAGGATTCTGAACCAAACGAAGCCATTCATCAATGTAGCGGAACTGATCAGGACGCCCCGGCTTTCCGGTAACAACCTGCCACGCAGCTGTGACTGTTGAGGGCTTTGATGACCCTTCGGGAGGCCACCCGGTGTCAAGTTTTGGCCACTCCACGAGAGTCCGGAGTTTGCGTTTCTTAAGGTGGACTCCATAGTTCTCTGAGAAGCCTAGAGAAAAGTTCTTTAACATACACTGCAGGGGGCTCAGTGACTGGGGTCGGGAGGAGGAGTTTCCCATTTTGAACACAAATAACAGGATTCTAAACTGAAATGTCAGAACCAGCAAGGGCAAAAGTATTCCCGGCCTGGGGGCGTGGAGAATCGGAAAAACAGGAAGATGATAACCAGGAGAAACAAGAAGAGGGCTACAGCCGCTACTTCTTGCCACGACATTGAGTATTTCCAGACTCTGAGTTTCGGGGAGAAGGCCAGCAATCTAGCGGGGCTCTGCACGGCTGCCTGAGGCCGGGGCTGTAGGTCGCCCCCGCCCGCCGTTTCTCTCAGGCCCGTCTGTGGCCTGCTGCGCAGTCGCGCTGTGGGCGGTCTTAGCGCCCACGCCTGGGGGCGGTGCTTTCTCACTCCACCGCGCAGACTCCACCGCGCAGACTCCACCGCGCAGACTTCACCGCGCAGACTCCACCGCGCAGACTCCACCGCGCAGACTCCACCGCGCAGACTTCTGCAGGAAAAAAACTGCACTTTTGAATTCCAGCGGCTGCGGAGGCTCAGTGCTGCTGCTTTAGTGTTCTTAAAGAAACAGGACACAATGGGGGGGAGGCGGAACACCCGGGCTGAAAAGTCCCCGGTTTACAGGCTCTGGGTAGTCTGCCCATGTACTTATATCCGAGATACCTCAGATGTCTCCACGTTTTAAAAGCGGAGTGTTCACATTCAGCCCTTTCCCTTAAAGGTTAAGGAATGACAACAAAGCCAAGTCCTGGAGACACTACACTCACTGAGACCCAGGAAATTGAGATCAGGGTAAAGGATGGGGATATGGAGGAAAAGGGCCACCCGAAGTTTCCTGAAGATCAGAGATCAACCACAGAGGGGAATGATATGACTGCAGAAGAATTAGAGTGCCACAGGTATAGCTTTCTCTGCACCGCCCCGTGTTCTAAGCGTACTGGGAAAGTGGTGGGGTGACAGAATAGGTGGGCAAGGAGGTCTGCAGGATGGCTATTTTGAATCCACCACCGTTCTGAGAAAAAGAGAGAGAGATGCCCCCAGTCGCTGGGGCACGGGAGGTGACAGCCAGACGCCAACAATCCGTGTGGTGCCACGAATCGCGGTCTGGTGAACGTGTGTCACACTTTTCTCTGTAACAACACCTGATTTGTGTTTAACAGGAAAGGCAGGACTGGGTTGGCCAGCCCAACTGGAAAATGAGGGATTTTACCTCCTCGGACAGGAAGTCAGCACTGAGTACCTTAACGAAGTTTTTTCCTAGCCACCTTGGGCAGTCATGGCGGCCAGACATACAGTCTTAGGCAGACAATACACACTGGGACATACAAACAATTATGATGGTTTGGACAAACAGAAAAATCCTGTATTGGGATCACTCAGCTGCTCCTTTGGCTGCTCCCCTGATGGGGACATCGGGTCTCTCTTAGCATAGGCAGTCCGGTACAAAGCCCCGGCAGGACCAAGCTGAGCTTGGGGCCATAAGCCTTATGAGATGACCACGATACTGCAGACAAAGAGCCCAGTTGAGCCTCGTAGCTTTCGCCATGGGGCTACAAATTGGAATTTCAATGGGCGGGGCCCTTGAACTCCCCAGTCACTCGCAGATGCATGCACCATTTACACAGAGTTTATTGCACATTTTATTCCTGTTTTTAGGACAGAGAGTCCTCTAATTTAAACAAAAAGGAAAAGAGAGAGAGAGAGATAGAGAGGGAGAGAGAGAGAGAGAGAGACTCCGTAACAGAAACTGATACTCTGCCCACCAATGTACCGAAGCGTCAGCAGAGCTAACAGAAGTCAGAGCTCGGTTTTCCAGCCTCCCGAAGTGCTGACCGAGCTAACAGACTCTAATTTGAATAAGAAAGAGAAAAAAGAGAGAGGGAGAGAGAGGGAGAGAGAGACACTCCCTCACAAAAATCGATACTCTGCCCACCAATGTACTGAAGTGTCAGCAGAGCTAACAGAACCCAGAAACCAGGACTCTCCCAGAGTCCAGAACCAGATCCAGGACCAAGGACTCTGGGGCACCCAGAGTCCAAGGTCACAGGAATCACCGTAGTCAATTCTGGCATCCCGGTAGTTGGATGATTCCTGTACTTCCAAGAATAACCAGATTAGGCCTGACTTACCTTCCCGGGAGCAGAGACAGGAGGACTCAGGAGCCAAATTTGCGGGGCACACTGGCGGTCAATCCATTCCCCTCCAGATGGCAGTGGAACTGGGCCCTGGAACGTCTCAGGGGGCGCCTCCCCTATAGGCCACCATTCAACTGGGGAAGACCAGAACGAGACCAGTCACGCCCAGTGGCGACCATAAATTCTCACTGTGGCCTCCAAATGTTGTAACCAAGCGAGTCAAAGAATGCACCACACTCTGAGAATGAATTATGAGTCCTTTATTAAGCCGGCGACCCAGAGTGGCTAACTCTCAAAATTCTCTTGGCCCCAAAGAAAAAGTTAGGTGGTCTTTTATACACTAGTTTTAACAGGAAGAGGAGAACCTAGCTGAAACAAAGTTTTCACAAAGGCAGAGTAAGCAAAAAGTTAAAAAGAAAAACTGATACAAAAGAAATAAAACAGTACCAGGTGCGAAGAGTACAGCTGTCATAAAGACATACAACTTATAGATAAGTCGGGCTCTGGGCGCTCACTGCAGCTGCATTTCCAGGCTCTGCAGATACCACTCAGCTCAGCCTCTTATCAACAAAGGCATTTCTGAGTGTCCAGAGTCAGCCTGACCTTGCTTTATACTATAGTTACATACTTGATGGGGAGAAGATTACTAAAATGAAGAAGCCAAGGTGGAGTCTGTTCAGCTCAAAAAGGCTAATATAAAGCCTGAACAGCCTTTAGCCAGGGGAAAAGAGATTTAGTTTTAGCTGGCAAAAAGCAGGGTATCACAATGATAATTTTGGATTTTTCTATTTTTCCTGTCATTTGTATGAGCTTTGTCTCATGTATTTTAAAGTTCTGTTGTTAGCTACATATGCACTTAAGATTGTTATGTCTCTTTGGATAAATAACCCTTTATCATTAAGTGATGTCTGTCTTTATCCCTATTAATATTTCTCACTCCAGTCTCCACTTTGTCTAGTATTGACGTAATCATTCCAACTTTCTTTTGATTTCTTTTGCATGTAATATATTTTCCTTCTTCTTACTTTTGATGAAGGTACGTCTTTATGTTTAAAATGGGTTGCTGATAGTTTATAGTTCAATATGCCATTTTTATTCAACCTGATCTCTATCATTTAATTGGTCTGTCTGGACCAGTTATATTTAATGTACTTATTAATATGATTGATTTTTGCTAGATATTTCTGTTAATTATATGAAATATTTATTTTTAAAATCATTTTTTGCTTTATTCTGGATTAGTTGTTGCCCTAGAATGTTACATATATGTATAATCTATCTTCAAATCTACCTTAAATTAGAAAACTCCACATTTCTCTCTTATTCATTGTACAATTGTTGTCATGTAACTTTTTTCATATTCCATAAGCATACAATACATTTCTACTCTTTTCATTTTAGAGTATGTTACCTTATAAAACAATGATTTTTAAATGGAGGCAATTTTCTCCCCAAGTGACATTTGACAATAAATATCTAGAGATAGTTTTTGTTGTCACTACTGGGTAGGGTGCTACTGGAATGTACTGGGTAGAGGCCAGGGGTGCTATTAAAAGTCCTACAACACATGTGACAGCCTCCTACCAAAAAAAATTATAATGTGGCTCAAAATATTAATAGTTCTCAGGTTGAGAAACCTCATTTTAGAGCATTTTTAAAACTTTTAAGTTCAGGAGTACATATTAAGTTCTGTTACATAGGTAAACATTTGTCATAGGAACTTGTTTTACAGATTTCATCACCCAGGTATTAAGCTTAGTACCCAATAATAATTTTTTGATCCTCTCCCTCCTCCAGTCCTCCACTCTTCAATAGCTCCTAGTGTGTGTGTGATTCCTCTCTATGTGTCCATGTGTTATCATAGTTTCACTCCCACTCATAAGGAAGAACATGCAGTATTTGGTTTTCCATTCCTGCATTAGTCTGCTAAGGATAATGGTCTCCAGCTCCATCCATGTCCTGCAAAGAACATAATCTCATTCTTTTTTACGGTTGCATTATATTCCATGGTGCATATGTACCAAATTTTCTTTATCCAGTCTATCACTGATGGGTATTTAGGTTGATTCCATGTCTTTGCTATTGTGAATAGTGCTGCCATGAGCATATGTCTTTATAATGGAACGATTTATATTCCTTTGGGTATATAGCCAGTAATGGGATTGCTGGGTCAAAATGGTATGTCTGGCTTTGGGTCTTTGAATTATTGTCACACTGTCTTCCACAATGGTTGAACTAATTTACACTCCCAACAACAGTGAATAAACATTCCTTTTTCTCCACAACCTCACCAGCATCTCTTATTTTTTGACTTTTAGTAATAGCCATTTTGACTGGTGTGAGATAGTATCTCATTGTGGTCTCGATTGCATTTCTCTAATAATCAGTGATGTTGAGCTGTTTTTCATATGATTGTTGTCTTCTTTTGAGAAGTGTCCATTCATGCCCTTTGCCCACTTTTTAGTGGAGTTTTTTTTTCTTGTACATTTGTTTAAGTTTCTTATAGATGCTGGATATTTGACCTTTATTGGATGCATAGTTTATAAAATTTTTCTCCCATTCTATATGTTGTTTGTTCACTGTGCTGATAGTTTCTTTTGCTGTGCAGAAGTGCTTTAGTTTCATTAGATCCCATTTATCAACTTTTGCTTTTGTTGCAATTACTTTTGGCATCTTTGTCATGAAGTCTTTGCCCCTGCCTATGACCTTAATAGTATTGCCTAAGTTGTCTTCCAGGATTTTTATAGTTTTGGATTTTACATTTAAGGTTTTAATCCATCTAAGTTAAATATTTAATCCATTTACATTAATTTTTGTATATGGTGTAAAGAAGGGTTCCAGTTTCAACCTTCTGCATATGGCTAGCCAGTTATCCCAACACCATTTATTGAATAGGAAATCCTTTCCCCATTGCTTGTTTTTGTCAGGCTTGTTGAAGATCAGGTAGTTGAAGGTGTGTGGTCTTATCTCTCTATTTTGCTCTGTTGGGGTCTCTATTTTGCTCTGTTGGTTTATGTGTCTGTTCTTATACCAGTACCATGCTGTTCTGGTTACTGTAGCCTTGTAGTATAGTTTGAAGTCAGGTAGCATAATGTCTCCAGGTTTGTTCTTTTTGCTTAGGATTATCTTGTCTATTCAGGCTCTCTCTAGTTCTGTGAAGAATCTCAGTGGTAGTTTTTAATGAGAATAATTGAATCTATAAATTGCTTTGGGCAGCACTTGCTTTTAAAGTTTTTATTAAAAATCATTTGACATTTGTTTAATGACTAATGCTAAGGAAAGGTATCTGCATAGCTGGGTGGTGTGGTGTGCCCCTGTAGTCCCAGCTACTTGGAAGACTGAGGTGGGGAGATCACTTGGTCCCAGGAGTTTGAGGCCAGCCTGAGCAACACAGTGAGAGTCCATCTCTAAAAATAAATAAGTAAATAAAAAGATCTATATAAAGAATGTTTACAATATGTAGATAAGGACTGGGGAGTTGCTGGGAAGAGAATCAGTCACTACTGGACATGAGGACTATCAGTCTCCAGACAGTTCTGTAAACTGATTCCGATGATTAAGAATTTCTGTTCAAGTCAACAAGTATTTACTGATTACATACCATAGTCTCTGTGAAGTCTTTATAAAATAATGTATTCTGTTTAGCTGTAGACTACTCTGGAGCCATGGAGAAGGTAGATCTGGACATGGAGGTAATTTTGCATGTTTTTCAGTAGAAGATCATTACAAAACAATCTTACTTCATATTATTTTTTATTGTACAGTTTATTCAAGTGAGTTATTTAATACAGCTAGTTCATACACATCGGGTTTATTGTTGACAAATAATTGGTAGAAGTGATATTAAATAAATAATTGTTTTCATAAGTTTTCTCTGCTTCATTAATTTTATTATTGTGAGAGACCATTTGACTGGATATCAGCATACAGAACTTTGTGTCAGAATATGAGCTTGGTAGTCATAAGAGATTACTTACAATTCTCCACACTTCTGTATTTTCATCCAAAAAACTCCATAAAGTTTTTTATATGAATAAATCATAGCACCTTATTCATATTGGAATTCAGCAGTTCTTAGTTTAAGTCTCCCTTGAGAAAGTGTCGCTGTGTTTTCAATGCAGATTAGTAAAGGTAAGATCTTGACTCGTGGGTTAGTGGGTAGGATTTATTTCAAATATGGGGGCTCTCCAATGCTGGCACACCAAATTCATTTACATATTGCCAAAAGTCACAGGACATTTGTGATAAGTTGCAAAAATAGCTACAAATTCTTTGTAGCCCATTCTGTCAAGAAATGCAGTCTATTAACCCATCTCTAGATGTGAGGTAGTACTATGACTTGCTTTGAATAATAGAATGTGGTAGAAGTGATGGTGTGAGTTTTAAGTTTCAGCTCAAGACATTTGCTGTTTCTATCTTGCAGAGGGGAGTTTTCCAGCACCTGTGATAAGCCTCAACCAGCCTGCTGAATAATGAGCCCACATGGAGAGAGGCCCCCTATCCCTGCCAAACCTATTGATGCTACGCAGATGTGAGGGAGCCCATCTGAGAAAACCTGCCCAGCACATAAAGACCACCCAGGTGGGTCTAGCACACTTCGCTGTCTTACAGAATCATGAGATACTAAAACATTATTTGAAGTCATGAAGTTTTGGAGTACTTTGTTACATAGAAAAATCTGACAGTAACAGTCTTCAAAGAAATTCTGCTTTTCAGCAAGGTCTTAGTGCTTCTGTGACTCACAGGCTCCCATGTGCCTGGAGTGCCACATGGAGAAGGTTAAATGAATGAGGAAAAATTTATAGGCTTTCCCAGCCCAAGGCATGATGTTATTATCATTATCATTATTAACATTTGTCTTTATATAACAGCTTCCACTCAGGAACAGTTGCTATGTGTCAGACACTGGACTGTATTTAACTTTATAATTTGTACTCATCTATCATTTCATTTTACTATATTAGCCATTATCTAATAATTTTTCTTGTGTTTTATAGAAAATAACCTTAAGGCTTGGTTATTTTGAGTGGGTGGCCAAGGTGATGCAGCTGATAAAATAAAAAGCAGAATGGAATACATGTTTATCTTATTACAAAATCTATATTCTTTTTACCTTGCTACTCTAGACTCTGTTATTCTTGTGAATCACCTTCAACTACTGCAAGATAGAAGAAGTCTTTGCCTTCAGGGTAAAACTTCACCAGTGCATAAAGTCAGACTAAAAGAATTTGAAAATACACAGAGTCTTAGAGAATGTTATAACTGTTTATTAGAACTAACATCAATTCTACCTAATTTCTTAGAGGGCTCTTAATGATGTTAATTATAATGGCACATCCCTTTGCTATTTTAGTTATGAATCAATGGCATATCAATAAGTGCTTTCTAGAAAAATTATTGGACAAAGTATTATTTTGAACTCCAAATTTTATTCCATTAATTTATGAAGAGGATCATTTTTCCTCCTACTAGAAAAGGTAACAAATTAGCTTTTGTTAAAATGGTATACTGTTCTTCTGAGTTTCATTTACTTATTATTTTACCTTACATTGAAATTATGACCTGAAGACAGAAGCAACTGGAACAAGGTCCACTGTGTTATGGCTGGGTGAAGCAGGAAGAGGAGAGAGACACAACTAGGTTAAAGATAGAAAGGGCATGTATTATCTCCTTTGGTACTCCAGAATTTCACCAAGATTTTGCCTTGCTTGGACTTTCCCTTCACCCCACAGGATATGAGATCTGAAACAGCACCCTCAACTTCCTATCCAAGATACAATTCCAATCCCACATTTAACACCCTAACTTCTTAACTGGAGTTGAGTTATTTAAACTATAATGTTAGTAGGTGAAATTCTGGAGTACCGTCCCAAAACATTTTGTTGATGTGCCAAAATCCTAAGGAATTTCCATGAGATACAAAGCAGATAAGTCTGGATACAGGAAAAAAGATAAAAACATGCTATTCTCTACACAGCAAGAAAGATATTGAGTGGTAAAGGGAGCACATCTCAAAAGGGACCTCAAAAACCCTATTCATTTACAGTGGCAGGAGCCAGAAAGAGTAAAGCCACCTATACAGTCAAATATCTCTCCTAATCATGTTAAGGCACTGGATTCTGAATCCACACAGAAGGAGACCCTCACCCATCACTCCTGACAAGGACCAAGGCTTGCCCCATAGCATCGCATCTGTACTACTTACAGCTGTGTGACCCTGAGAAAATGCCTTCAACTCTCTGGGCTTTAATGTCCTCCATGGAAAATGAAAAGGATATTAAAATATGACAAGTATATGTACAGAGTCCTAGGAATTTTTCATTCCAAGTGCAGTATATGTACATTCCTCACATTTATCTAAGGAGTTACCATCAATGCCTCCAGCCAAAGACCAGCAGGAGCATACCCTTGAATGAACAAGTTGGCTTTATTGTTTATCGCAATGATGGATAAAACTCACCATGGGATTGTGCAGCCCCTGAGTAAGAGATTGTTGGAACCAAAGAATTAGAACCAGAATACATATATTAAGAGAATGATGCAAGGAATTAATTGTTGCAACTGTGAGGGTGGACTAGGCAAGTCCAAGATCCACTGGGAGGTGGTTGTCAGGAAGGGCAGGCTGGAACTCTCAGCACAGGCTGACAGGCTGTCCAGAGGGGAATTTCTATTTCCTCAGATAAATTTTAGCTCTGCTCTTAAGGCTTTTCAATAGCTTAGATTAAGCTCACCCAGTTTTTCTAGGATAAATTCTTAAAGTCGACTGATTATGAACATCAGCGACATCTGCAAAATATCTGCACAGCGACATCTAGATTATGAGTGTTTGATTGAATAACTGGGGATTACAGTCTAGCTGACACATAAAATTGACCATTAATCAATTGTAAGGTTTGTGCTTGTTTTAGGTGATTTTGGGGAGGATTTAAGAAAGAGGGATTTTGCTTTTAATTGGATTCTGATAGAAAGTGGAGGGTTGGGGTGGCAGTGCTATGACTGAGTAGCTTCATAAATCCTACCTAGGGGGACAGAAGACTATCCTGAGGCTACTGATGTAATTAGTAAAGATGTAACAGTCACTGCCGAGAGAGATGTGCCTGGTCACTTTTGTGGTTTGGACAATATTCATGTTTTGTCTGGCTTCAGACATGATGACTGAGCATTCTGGTGTTCCGTCTCCATCCTTCGTGCTCACAGAGCACCTGTCTGATTCTGATGTTCTATGAAATCCTTTATCTTCAACAGGAGAACCATAACCACCTGGGAGTGCCAGGCTAGCTCCTAGGAAACCCAGGACCTTGTTAATTGCATCCAGGCAGCTCTCAGGCGTCAGGACATTTTTTGTTTGTTTCACCTTTTTTTTTTTT
>PVKP010022568.1:0-37480 GCA_004027715.1 Plecturocebus donacophilus | reverse complement strand
TAAACAAGCAAACTGGTTTTCTGCCTTATTTCTGTCTTATTTTCTGCCTTATTTCTGTCTTCTACTCTGTTTCCTCTTTTTGAGTCTGGAAAGAAGAAAGCTAGTATTTTTTGCTTGCAGAATTGCAATTCTAGTTTATACACTTAATGCTTAGATATTACAAATAAAATAATTTAAATATATTCTACTTAAAGTAAACCCACCATATCAAAATTTAAATAAGGTGGATTTGTAGGTTATTTGCCTTATTACAGTGTGCCTTAATGCCTTGATAATAAGTTATTTCTAAGTTTCTTTTAATATCAAGCTGCTATCATATGTTGAAAATATGAAATTTACTAATCATTCTGAAGTTTCATATGGCCAGAATGTATACTTTGTTTTGTAGTATCTTCTCTAAGATTTTATAAGACATGCAATTTGATTTTTAAAAACTCTTATGATTACAAAATCCTGAGATGACCTACCATTATATATGAGCTTATGTGTTTCCTTTCAGAGCTACTAATCTGGTTGATCTGATATGTAAGCTTCAAGGACAGATTAAAATTACTCTTTAATTGTTCTTAATCTTTTCATCTCTCCATCACAGGGCATTTTTCTGTTTTCATTGATCTGGTCCGTTGGTGCTTCTTGCACAGATGATGATCGGTTGAAATTTAATAAGATTCTTCGAGAACTAATGGAAGGTCCAATTTCAGATCTAACTCGAAATAGGTTTAAATTACGGAGTGGTACTGAGCAGACATCCTCAAAGACACTAACTGTCCCATTTCCTGAAAAAGGAACAATTTATGATTATCAATTTGTCACTGAGGTAAGAGTTCTGAAGCAAGATTTGCAACTGCCAGCCTGGCAGAGTCCCCGCTCCAACACACAGCATATGAGGGTTCTGTGGCCACTTTCATCATCGCTATTTACCTTCAGAGACAGCATAGATTAGAGGAAGATGTACTACTGGCTTGAAGTCAGACAGCTCTAGGTTTGAGTCCTAGTAAAGTCACTCTTTCTGTATAGCCACGGACTGTGTTCTCTGAACATAGTTCTTCCCAATGATACTGAGATAATAATATCTGATGGACCAACTGTACTCATTAAATAGAATCACACCAGGGATATACTGTTTAAGGACAGCTCTTAGAGATTCACAGTGCTTGTTAGCATACTAGGCACTAAGAAGTCCTGTAGGAACCCAGGTGGTTTAATCTTAATTCAGTGCTTCCCAAATGGATTGGAAAATAAAACTTGGGTGGCAGCTGTTTTTGTATAACAACTTCCACAAGTATTGTACTGATGACCAAGTTTAGGAATACATATTATTTAAATATATACAGATTTAAGTAAAATTGGTATCATACAATATTCCCAGTGGGCAGCTTTATATCCTTCCTTTTTTCTTAATGAGAACAGCTTGCCATTTCACTGATGTTTCTTCAGTAAACTTGCTTTCTAAAGTCTCCCTACCATATGAATGGACCATGATTTAGTCATAATTTCCTAGCCTCGGACATTGAACTGTTTTTGTTGTTTTAAGATTCTCACTTTTATAAATACTACCTTGGTAAATATTCTTGGATACACGTCATTGAGTACATATCTGATTTTATTCTTAAGATAAATTTCTAGAAAAGGCATTACTCTATTGCTTTTTGAATTTTTATGGTTCTTGCAATGTATTGCTAACTCACTCCAGAAGGGGTGACTGTGCCCAACACAGATATTATCACTCTGTCCAACACAGATATAATATTTTTACTTTTGTTAATTTAATTTTATTTCAAATTACTAATAATACCCTGCGTTTTCAGGGTAAAGTTCATTAAGCTTTCTGCAATTATTTCTATTTTATTTTCCAACACTTTGGTGAAATGGGAAGGATAGGATTATTTTGCAAGTTTTGCCAGTGAGAAAATGGGGCTCAGAGATTTTACGCGATTGTCTCAGGATCACACAACCTCTAAACAATGGTACCTTTCAGATTTTCTGGTTCTTAATGGTTCCTTTCCTACACAGTATCAAAAGACACATTTGAAAAGATTATCAAGAACTTGGAAAGGTATTATTTTCTTTATTGGTTCTAGAAATACTTCTTTATAATACAATTTTCAGACTGCATTTAACACCCTCGAAAAAAATCTCTGCTCTATGCACAGTCTTGTACCTGAAGATACAAGAATGAGTAAAGCACAGTGCTTCCCTCAGTGAGTTCATAACCTCTTCAGATTACAGTCATGTGCCATTCTGGCCCAAGGAGTGCCATGCATCAAAGCTCAGGGGCCCAGGGAAGTGGGGATACCAACAGGTGCATCAGTGAGGCCTCGTTGTGAAGCATAGATGGGTCTGAATTCTGATGTACTTTTAATGACCAAGAATTTAGATTTTATTCTGTAAGAAGGGTGGTTGTGTTTTTCTAAGAAGAGAGAGTTGACTTGATATTCTTGAATGTTTTTGTTATAAACACTGTCATAGCAAATTAAAATTTTAGTTCACAAGCTAATTGGATGCCAAAATATGGCATAATGTTAACTCATAATAATAATCTCATATTAAGAAATCTTGCCTGTTCTAGAGATCTGTTACACAGCAATATGAATATAGTTAACACTACTGAACTGTGCACTTAAAAAATGGTTAAGGATAAATTTTATATATTTTTTTACTATACATTTTTAGAAAGAAATCTTGCCTGCATTGATAAGCTGATGTTATCAATACTGTTATAAAAGTCAAGCAATATGCAGCTTATCTTCTAGGGAGAAAAAATTCTACATTGATTAACATTTATTAAATAAAATTATTTACTCTTCAGTCCATTGGTTAGTTTAATTTTCTCAATGCCATTGAATAATCCAACATTTGGTCACAATAATTGATCACTGGGTAGGCGTAAGCAGTGGTGTCAGAGCATCAAAAAAACTATAGCATTGCTATTTCATTTGTATTTGGGTAAAAGCTAGTTTCTCCTTAATTTACACATACAATCTAACCTTCAAACTGAGTGTAATGTGTCTTAAAGGATAAAACAAATGTATATGTATCAGAGTTTGTTGGTCTTAGCCTTTTCTACAATAGCAAAAGAGTATAGAGCTTTTAAAAGTATTTTATAACATTAATTACTTGGTTGTTTGTTTTAAACAGGGAATAGGAAAATGGGAACCATGGATAAAGAAATTGAAAGAAGCTCCTCCAATTCCTAAGGACATATTTTTTAATGAAATCATTGTGCCGACTCTGGACACAATTCGATACTCTGCATTAATGGAATTGCTGACCACCCATCAAAAGCCTTCAATATTTGTAGGACCAACAGGAACTGGGAAGAGTGTTTACATTATTGTAAGTATTGCAGAAATCTGCATATTAAACTGTGCATAATCTTCCTAGGAATGTTAGTTTTTGAAGTAGTAGACAATTTAAGAAAAATACTCAAATACTTTGGTGCTTGAACCACGGAGAATTTTTGAAAAATTGCCTACTTATTTTATTTTTTATTTTAGCCAAAAGGCCAAGAAGTGATAATTGCCTGTTTGTTTTAGAAAATTGATTAGTGATATGATGGTATTTTATATCACTAAATTTTTGTCCCATTTATTTTAGTATTTTAATAAGAATTGCTTGTTCCACAAGAGAATTTTGTATGTCTTGAAAAGCGTGTTTTAGTTATACTTGATGTTTCTAAGTTATTTTATATCTGAAGGATTATTGTGTAGTAATAAGACTGATTTTCCTTAATGATATCTGGAATTGTTGTCTGTTAGTTAAGATAATGCTAGCTGATGTAATAGAAAATGCCACAGTCTCAGTAGCTTTACGCAGCCTGTGGAGGAGAATGAAGGTACTTTTGACAGCCCCTCTTTCATTGTAGGTTCCCAGTTAATTCGCATTCCCCACGGTACCTGTTTCTAGTTCTTTATTGACTTTAACATTACATCTTATAATCTTTCTGAAATGTGTTTGGCAATATAGTTACATAGCCATCATAGTATTGATTGAATAATCTCTTTCATAAAAGATTGGAATGACATCTCTCATAAACTAAATGCTTGCATGTATGGGAGTATCCAAGAGAAGGGAGAGATACATTTTCACTGAGAATTTAAATCAAGGAATGTTTTTGGCCTGGATTAAAAAAAAAAAAAAAACTCAAAGTATTTAGAAAGCTGATTTATCTAATATATCACCACGGGTCAGGGAATGGAGACTTAACGTGATTGAAGGCAGTGGTTAGAAGAAAATACAAGCCTTTTGTCATTTGTACCTTCATCAAATCCAGCCCAGGAATAAAGTGCCTAGGCATAAAAACATTACTTTTCACAAACTTAGGAACATAACTTTGTAATTTGCTTTTAAAAATGAATATCGTAAATATTTTTCAAATTTATTTTTCTACAAGATGGTTTTAAGGATATCATAGTATTTGATTCTATAATTTTATGATAATTGATTCAAATCCCTAATTTTTCTAACATTTTGCTTTAGAAATAAGATTGCAATGAACATTTTTGTAGCTAAATCTTTGTTCTTATCTCTGTTTGTTTAGGAAAATTTTCTAAGATTCCTAGAAATGGAATTGTTGATTTTTTGATGAATATTAAGTTGTTTCTCAGAAAGGTTAATGTTCACCATGCACTTCAGGGGAAGTTCATTACCTCAATTAATTAAGAGTTAGTTATATTGTAAATAATACAAATAGAAGGCTGAAGTCTCCAAAATTTATTCTTCTGTGAAAGAAAATATTACTTTGAGACAACACTACATAATTTTAATTTCCCTAATTTCATTGAGAATTTATTTATATAAACTGCTTAATAAAACTTTGTACATATATTTCATCTGGTTGAAAGAATGAAATATAAAATTTACAATTTAAAGTGATTTTCTCTCCACATTATTGCATGGCTATTTATATTTTAAATAAACTATGAAAAAATTAGTATTCTAATTAAAGATTACCTAAAAATTTAAGCTAAAGCAATACAACAAAAAAAATTTACTGAAGACACTGGTTGACAGCAAATCTGTTGAGAGAGTTTTAATATCTTGATAGTGGTTGGAAGGAATCTATAATTTCATACAATTTACATTGTTGAGAGCTTAGATTAAAATAATTGTTAAAAATACAATATCTAATATTCATTATGGTTATTTCTTATTTAAGGATAATCTCTATTGGCAAATGAGTATTTTCTCTTTCACATAAATACAAAGCTTTTATAGAATAATTTTAATCAACACATATAATTTGATCATTAAATTGAAAAATGAAACCAGTAATTTTTCTAAATATTTACTTAATTTTGAGTGTTAAATATAAACATCAAAAATACTCATCTTTCAGTAGACCAAGTAAAATTTTATCTGTGGGAGTATTATGAGAGGTATTCATTTAAACTGAAGAATAAGGCTTACCTGATTGATAGCTTATGAAAACATAAATTTTGTTTATATAATTAATTTTTAAGGCATCCTGATAAAAAGTGAAAATGTACTATTTAGAAATTTTAAATCACCTATACACTTCTGGAATTAGGGCAACATTCTGATAGTGGTCTGATTTGCACATTTAATCTCTATATATGGCGTAAGCAATATACAGAACCATACTTTATTAATTGTCCTCTTTAGTTACGTTTCTTTTGCTTTCTTTTTGTTTTCGTTTACATGATCTATTTTTGCTTGTTCTTTTCACTTGAAGTATTTATTGATTTTTTAGACTCCGAGTGTTGCTGCATTTTGTACTGTGTTAATCTGACCCCTTTTTCCTTTTAATAAGGAAATTGATCTCAGATACATAAATTGTCGTAATGAGTCATACTTTTGTATTCACATTTTCTGTTTAGCTTATGTGCTTTAAATTTTTTAAGTTTCTGTAATGGTATGTTTATAATATTTTCTTCCTACTGATTTAGAAGTATATGTAAACTATTTAAAATTCTTCTAGTGTTAATCTATTTTAAAACACTAAGGATTTTTTTTAAAGTCTATAATTTTTTTTATAAATTCAGTTTTTAAGTTATCAATACTATGAATGACAGTATCCATGGACCTCCTTCCTCTACCCAGTTAGCTAGGAAGAGTGAAGTATTGCCATTTATCTCTGTACATTTCACCATCTTCTGGTAAGACAGAAATGTTTTAAAACCTCAGTTTATTTTTGCCAAATTATTTTTAATATGCAGCAACTCTTTTAGAATTTTTATATTAATTACTTTTGAATTTTGTTTTTAAAACTATTTATATTTATTATGGTTAGATTTATTTCTGCTTTTAGATGGTCTTAATGCCCAGTGCCAAACTGTTCATGCCACGGCTTATGTATGTGTTGCATTCTTATTTTCATTCTTGTATTTTTTGAGAGACAGTGTCTTGCTCTGTCCTCTAGGCTGGAATGCAGTAGCACAATCACAGCTCACTCCAGCCTTGGCCTCCTGGGCTAAAGTGATCTCACTTCAGCCTCCCAAGTAGCTGAGACTACAGGCATGTGCCGCCACACCCAGCTAATTTTTTTTTTTTTTTTTACAAGTGGGATCTGACTGTGTGGCCCAGGCTGATCTCCAACTCCTGAGCTTAAGCAATTCCCCTGACTTGACCTCCCGAAGTGCTGGGGTAACAGACTGGAGCCACCACACCCACCCCTTATTTTCACTGTAGTTCATTTAGCTCATCCATTAATCTAACAAAAATTTATTGATTACCTACCATATTTCTGCCATATTACTGCCATTGTTAGCTGAATAAAAATACAGTCTAATGCAGTATTTACATTGTACATCATGTTGGCAAACAAACTGAAATAATTTTTTAGAGTCTTAATAATTTTTTTAAACTTGTATAAATTTGTTTTACTCAGACACATCTTTTCTTTCTTATAGTTGTTGCTCAGAATAGGGTGTTGTTTCTTTAAATACATAGAATAACTTGTTTTCAAACTATTATTCCTCTTAAAATAATCTATCACTTACATTTTAATTATACAATTATAAAAGATATTTTAATCATAAAAGTCACAAAAACATATTCCTACTTTTATTCTAAACTTCCCCATTCCCAGTTTTTGCTATTTGAACTGGGAATCACACGTACAAACACAAAGTCTTCAGAGCTTTTAAACTGGGGACTGTTGGGGGGGCGCCAAAGGAGGGTGAGTGATGGGGTGGGGAGGTTGGGGAGGGATAACATGGGGAGAAATGCCAGATGTAGATGATGGGGAGATGGAGGTAGCAAACCACTTTGCTGTGTGTGTACCTATGCAACAATCCTGTATGATCTGCTCATGTACCCCAGAACCTAAAGTACAATAAAAAAATAGAAAAAAAGAACTTCCATTTTAGAATGTGCTCATTCTGTGAAAAGAAAAACAATTTTAAATTTAAAAAAGTAGCTCCTGCTTGGCTGATTGGAGGAGTAAAAGCCTTCCTCCAGAATCTCTGACCAGCTTGTCACCCTCCTTCTTCCTTATTTTCTCTATTTGTTCTGCCTCCCGGTGCTCCTGTCACGTGTGTTGAATGTAGTCATTAATGAGAACATCATAAGTTCTTTTTAAAATATGTGTTGCCTTGATGAATAGATTAATATTTCAAAATATGGTTTCAAAATTTCTATTTGCCTAATTATGGTAATATTTAGTGTGTAATCACAACATGAAAAGAGGACTTGCTTGAGGTGTTTTACTATTTGATACTTTGGGTTATAATTTAGTATCTAAATTATAAAGCTGAATGCTGCAAGCACTTAATGCAAGTAAAGTTTAGAACAGGCAAAAAATTTCACCGTTTCCCTTTATTTATATATGCATATGGTAGATACTAGTGTTCATTAAGAAAATATGTGATTTACTTAGGACTTTTCTAATAAACTGGCCCTTCATTGGCAAGGGATTGTGCCCTACACAGAACTCTTAAGGGAGAGAAGTGGAAGAAGGAGTGAGGAGAAGCAGTTTTATTTTGAAGAGCTTCTCAGGGAATTCTGATATGTCCTGTTCCTGGCATACATCTTGATTAAGAACCATAGTAATTCCACCTGCTTCCTGGTGAATTCCATTTTGAAAATACAGTTATGTTTTTAAGCTTTCTAACTTACAGAAAAATAGCTCTGTATGTAAGTGGAAAGATAATAGGATGTATAAAAAAGAACACTGATCTGGAGAGACAAACGGCAGTCTGAATTCTTGCCCATCGCGGACAAACTAGGCAAGTTTCCTAACCTCTGAGTCTCTGTGACTCCAAGTAAAGGAGGAATGTGTACCCCGGTGGCTGTGAAAACCAGAGAAGGCACATGCAAGAGGGTGGACAGATAGAGACACTCCATGGGCATGGTAGCTGTTACTCCAACTGATTCCATCGATTTGTACAGTATTATGACACTTAAGGTTAAATTCGGGCCTGTCAGTAATGATGCTTAGTGTTTATTCTGAAATGTCAAAACATAATTTCAACTATGGCTCATTTTATTATTTTGTTATGTAGAATTTTCTTTTAAATCAACTAAATAAGGAAATCTACAAACCTCTGCTGATTAACTTCTCGGCACAAACGACAGCAGCTCAAACTCAGAATATTATCATGTCAAAATTGGACAAGAGAAGAAAGGGAGTCTTTGGTCCTCCTTTGGGCAAGAGAATGGTAACGACTCTTCGTACAGCACTGGGCCTATTCATATATATTGCTGCAGTCAGAACAAGGAAACCAAATATTCTAGGGATAGACATCTTTTTCTGTAGGTTTTTTTATATCACAAATTCGGATTAAAAAGTTTTCCCAAAAGTATAGTTATATTTGTATGTGCAGTAGACAGCTTGATGTTTAAAACAAGGAGTTCCCCTTTGAGTTGAAGGTAGACTGTTCATCTGAGAAACTGTCTACCTTCCTAATTCTTTCACTGACATTTTTACTCAACCGTCTTTGCTGCTTGCTGTTGTAGACCTTCAGCAACCCAGCTCTCAATGGATTTACCTGTGTTCCTCCGCAAAGAACACCCTTCTGACCATAATCATACCTTTCTCATCTATTTTCATGGTCTGAAGTGTGGTACAAGGAAAAAATACATGGTATATTGAGAAACAAATTGTATGAGAGGATTAATAAGTCCTAAGCTATTAACCTCCAAAGATTAGCAATGAGAATGTCTCCACTTTTCTTGAGGAATATGAATGCTAAAAGCATGGAAGCTGAGGATATTCTTGTTTAGACCATCGCTTTCCCATATGTCCTCTACAAGTAGATAGCTAAGTATTTGCCTCAGTATTGTTTACATAATAGGACATATGTTGAGATGTTAATATATTCTGTACTTCTTCTCTTCTCATTCTCAGATTGTCTTTGTAGATGATGTCAATATGCCTGCTCGGGAGGTATATGGGGCTCAACCTCCCATTGAGTTACTTAGACAGTGGTTAGATCACTGGAACTGGTATGACCTAAAAGATTGTTCCATGATTAAACTAGTGGACATTCAGATCATGTGTGCTATGGGACCTCCAGGTACATTTTCTGAGTTTGTGATTATTAAGACAGAAAAATCACTCTGGCTATAGCGAAAGAAATAACTGGAAAAGAACACTTTTGAGTTCCAATGTTTTGTGTATATGTTTTCTATGTGTATCTACTGTGACCTAACAGAATGCATTACATGGGCAACTCTATAAAGTGCGTGACCTTGTATGGGTTATGCACCCACCATCTCTTCCAAATTCTTTTTTCTCCCACCTTCTGGAACTCTTCCAAATCCTTTTTTCTCCTATCTTCTGGAAGTTTGCTCCACATTTCCTGTTTCTGCCTTCTGAAAACTCGCATCCTCCTGGGGCAGCTTATCTTCTTTGTCATTCCTCAATCTTCAACTGTATAGAATGGTCTCTGCTTCAGAAATCATCTGTCTTCTACCCCAATCAAGTTCCATTCAAATCAGTCTCTGGATTTAAACAAGCTACTGAGAAGAATGTAAGTAGGAAATGGCTAAAAGATCCTTTACGTTTTCCAAGAGAAATTTATACTCAAGGGAATCGCTATGTGGAAAAAATTTGCTTTTAATGCTGGGATGTCTAAAATGGCTTGATTTAACAAGACATCTTTAACTGTTTTCTTCTTGACCTCAAGCCAGTATGTCTTTTTTAAAAAAATTGCTTGCATTGATAACACCACTTCAGGGAATCTCTCTGGTATTTGCTCCCTAATCCTGACCTTTATCTGACCTGTAATGCAGTTTGCTGGGAGTCAGTAATTGCTCTCAGCACACTTCCTCCACTATCTTGAACACTTTCTGTTGCTTTGTTTTTGAGACAGTGTTTCACTGTGTTGCTTAGGTGGGGTGCAGTGGTGCGATCATAGCTCACTGCAGCCTCAAACTCCTCAGCTCAAGTGATCCTCCCACCTCAGCCTTCTGAGCAGCTAGGACCACAGGCATGCACCACCACGCCTGGCTTACTTTGTTTTTATATTTCGTGGAGTCAGGGTCTTGGGGGCTTGTTGTTATGCTGAGACTGTTTTTTTTTGTTTTGTTTTGTTTTTTAAATAAAAGACCATATTACTCCTGGGTCTCAGACTTCAGTTCCACTTTTTTTCTCCCACTCCAACCCAAGCCAGGCATTTATACTCACATGTCCATTGTTCCCTGCCTCCCCAGGCATTGGAAAGAAGAGTATACTGAAACAATGAGGTATCTTTTCCTTTTGAACCCCATTTCTATTTTCTAAAAATACCACAGTTTCTGAACATTCTCTGGAAGGGTTGGAGACAGAGCTAGGGTAGTTGATCTCACCATTGTTTCTCCTGCAACCCTTTCACCATCCCCTTAAACTCCTTTACATTTTCCAAAAGAAATTTATAAGTTCAAAAGACTCTTTCATTATTTTATGGAAAATTCCCTAATTTTTAGAGATACAAGCAACCAGTGAAGTCACTGTATGAACTGTATAGACTAGTTTTGAGCAAATTCATTTCAAAATGCGGGGCAAGAATTTGGCTCTATGTCATATTTGTGCTGAATCCCAGCCTATGGGAAGTATCCTAAACTTTGGTCAGTCAGATTCACCAGGGTTACATTAGTATTGTATAATATTACCTCTTAATATTGTATTAAGGATGTTTACTATTTACTGCTTTAGGCTATAAACTGTGGAGAACATGGCCTTTGGCTTTTTCTGCCTGGTCTGATTTCCCTTAGTAATATAGATTTGATCCCAAGATTATGTCTAATCAGTTGAACTCATTCAGTTAATTCACCTAGAAAAGTAACACCTTGAGTTTGAGGGAAAAATAGTTTTGATGTCAGGGTTATCCAAACAACTGATTACTTTTAACTTCCGGTGCCATGAATTTGTCCATCTTTCAAGTTACTTTAAACTATAAAATATTTGAGAAAATACTCTTGTGTATACTAGTAACATTATTAAGAGTTACACTTTTTAATGTTTAGGTGGTGGTCGAAATCCAGTAACTCCTCGATACATGCGACATTTCAATATTATAACAATCAATGAGTTTAGTGACAAATCCATGTTTACAATCTTCTCTAGAATCTTAACTTGGCATTTAAAAATCTGGTAAGTAATTAAAAATTTGGTTTTCTTATTAGGAGGTATATGTTAAAATGTGTGCTTTGAATGAAGAGGCCCCCCTAAACGGGCTTTGTGTGAGCAACATGGCTGTTTATTCACCTGGGTGCAGGTGGGCTGAGGCCAAAAAGGGTGCCAGCGAAGGATAGGAGTTGGTTTTATAGGTTGGGGTAAATCTTTTGGGGAACGGGCAGGGGTGTTAAGGAGTAAGATCAGTTACAGTGGGGCGGGGGGTGATCAGCCAAGGCAGGCAAGACTTCAGACTTTCTGGGTCCAGGCTTGCACGTGGAGGCCTGACAGTATAAAATATTTTAGAAACATACCAATATTAAGTAGCATATTTCAAAGAACAAAAGCATTCCTAGATAAGGAAAAGGTAATAGACAACATGCTTGGCCTCTGTTCCTCCCACCTCCCAGTGTGGGAGCATAACACAAAGAGGTCTGACCATTCTGCTATATCATATGTTCATGTTTGAATTATTATTTTGAATTTTCACCACTGAGTTCAATTACTGCTGGAAAGATTTATCAGGTTTATGCAGTGACTTTGATACCTTCTAGTAGAACTCTTGAGTTCTGCAGGGATATTCATGTCCAACTCTGAGAGGTATTGCCTTAGAGCTGCCTAACTGTAGAGATTCTGCTACTTCACAAGATGCAGAGATATCAGGAAGCCAAGCAGGGCTGGGCAGGGGAAGTCTGTCAGTGTCCCTAGGCCGATTCTCAAGAAACTGTAGTTCCTTGCCTTATCCAGTGATGATGGAGTAGACAGCTGGTTCCTTGACAAACCAGAAGTTAAATATAGGCAGTCTTTCTAAGTTATTTCTCTATGTCCTTTATACCCTAATCATGTACTTTGTCTTGGTCCACTGTTTTACTTTCCTTTTTTCTCTTTTCCTTATTTTATATATTTTATTTTCCTCCTTTTTTTTCTCTGAAAATACCTGTTTCACCAGTGTTCCTTATGGATTATGTTGATATGCAGTTGAGAATGTCAGGGGTGAAAGAGGTTGGGAAATGCTTGTCTGGTGGATTTGGGATTACATAATCTGGGTTCCTTGGCCGTCTATTCTGTTCACTTACTTAAGTGGTTTTAAGGCAATTAAACCTGGGCCCTGCTCATTTCACAGGATTATTTTGGACATACCATAAAATAGTAAATGGAAAATAGCTTTAAAAGGAGTAAAAATCTATTATTATTGTAACAAGATATGGTAATTTTATAAATGAAATTGATTTAATCAAAAATAAAATTTTATGTTGGTCCTGCTAAATATCCTTTGTGTGTCATAATTTTATAATTGTTAACATTTTCCTTTCTTTTTATTTAAAAAATTTTTAAGTTATAAATTTCCAGATGAATTTCTAGATTTGACCACACAAATCGTAAATGGCACAATGACTCTGTATAAAGAAGCAATGAAGAACCTCTTGCCTACTCCAGCTAAATCTCACTACTTGTTCAACCTCCGTGATTTCTCCCGTGTCATTCAAGGTGTGTGTTTGTCAAGACCAGAAACAACAGAAACCACAGAAGCAATTAAACGTCTTTGGGTTCATGAGGTAAATTTTCCTGTTACTGAAATGGGATGATTTGAGAAAGATTTACCATGTCACCAACTGGGTAAAAGGAAATATTCTGCAAATTGTATTGCTGAAATGTATTCAGTTATTTGGCATTTTGAAGGCCAGTATTCAAGAAAAAATTTAAAAATATTTTATGATGTTGAAAATGCTTTATCTCCCATATTCAGATTTAGGAATTTCTGTTGATTTATAGACTATTTCGAAGTAGGTATCACTTTAAGCCAGTTTCCCTTAAGTAGTTTAATCCTTATTAGTTTGACTTCAAATACACGTGAAATGGAACACTTTTTAAGGGGATGTTTTTATAAGAAATGAATGTGGGGTTTTTTTCTACATTACTTATTTGTGTAGTATTACTGCACAAATGTAGTGGCTTAAACAAAAGAAATTTGTTTTCTCATGCTGGCTTGCTAAAGCCACCTTGTCTCTGTGTCCTCACATGGCCCTTCCTCTGTGCATATAAGGGCTGCCCAACAGGAACAAGAACCAGAGAGAGAGAACGTGCACACTTTAATGCTTCTTCCTCTTCTTACAGGGACATTATCCTATAGTTTTAGGTCCCTACCCTTATGACCTCATTCAACCTTAATTGTCTCCTTAAAGGCCCTGTTCCCAAATTCAGTCATATTGCGAGTTATGGCTTTAACATAAGAATTTTGGGGGGACATAATTCAATCCAAAATAGACCATACCCCTGGGACACTTATACTGCTTTAAGAAAGCAGTTGTTACATGTAGCAAGCCTGACTGTTTCTTGCAGTCTCATAACATGTGCGTATAACCAGAGATTTATTTTAATAGATTGTTCTTTTTAATGACCTAAAACAAAAATAATTAACAGATATCCCAAACAACTCTCCCTCTACCCAAGACATTTCCTTTTCTAGAAAATGTGCTTTTTGGAAAAAAAAAATCCTATTGATTTGTCAATAACTTTCGAAATGTTATCTATCTTAGAAAAAGGAAACATCACTGGAAAGGAGTTGGGAATCCCTGGATACTGGTGCCCAGCTCTGCTGTCCCCATCTGAGCGACCAGCAGAGGCTGTCACTACCTTCTCAAGGCCTTAATTCTCTTAGCATCTCTACATCTACTTCTGCTTCCACCCCCAAAATTATCTTTCATTGACTGATAACTGAATATAACCTTATTATTCTAAATACATGGGCAAAATTAACATTTAAAATATTATAGATGGGTCCTGATTATTTGGATATACTTTCAATAAAACCCACAGAAATTTTCTAAGACAATTTTTATTAGTTGAGATTAGCACAGAAATAATAACACTTTTTTTAAAAAATAGAAGAAAGTCAGTTCCTAAAGCTGCTTTTTAATTATTATACAGGTCCTTCGAGTGTATTATGACCGCCTTCTGGACAATGCAGACAGAAGCTGGCTCATCAACTATATTCAAGAAATTTTGAAAAACTACATGCATGAAGATTTTCATGAGCTTTTTCAACGTTTGGATTTTGATAATGATGGAATAGTGGAAGAAGATGACTTACACAGCTTAATGTTTTGTGATTTCCATGATCCCAAGAGGGAGGATACCAACTACAGAGAAGTCACAGATGTGGATAATCTTCGAATGATAGTAGAAATTCACCTAGAAGAATACAACAATATAAGCAAAAAGCCCATGAACCTTGTCTTGTTTCGATTTGCAGTAGAGCACATCAGCAGAATTTCCAGGATCCTGAAGCAGCCACGCAGCCATGCGCTCCTAGTAGGGGTTGGAGGGAGTGGAAGGCAGTCTGTCACCAGATTAGCTGCCCACATGGCTGATTATTCAGTTTTTCAAGTTGAAATCTCGAAGGGGTATGATATTACTGAATGGCATGAAGATTTAAAAGTGATCTTAAGGAAATGTGCAGAAGGTGATATGCAGGGTGTCTTCCTGTTTACAGATACTCAGATTAAAAAAGAGTCGTTTCTGGAAGATGTCAATAATCTGCTAAATGCTGGGGAGATTCCAAATCTCTTTGCATTAGATGAGAAGCAAGAGATATGTGATAAGATGCGTCACATAGATCGCCAGCGGGATAAAACCAAGCAAACAGATGGCAGCCCCATAGCCCTTTTCAATATGTTTATTGATCGTTGCCGCAACCAACTGCATGTGGTCCTTGCCATGAGTCCCATTGGAGATGCATTTCGGAATCGTCTAAGGAAGTTCCCTGCTCTTGTTAACTGCTGTACCATTGACTGGTTTCAGGTATTGTCATGTGTATTTTAGATAGACTTCTAGAAATGTTGAATTTCTGTCCTTATCATGACTTATTTTATAGACTCCCAACCATCCCAAAATGTAGTTTAGCAGAATCTTCTGATCAGTTATAATGTATTTTATGAAATTATAATTCAAGAAATCATCATAATAGAAAAGTATTTATTAAGAGTATATGTGGTCACTAACTTCAGTATATTATAGGACGTGTTAGGATAAATTTGTGTATCAGAGTCCTGACAAGAAACACAGAGCACGCTTGAACCCCTTACTGAAGAAACCATAATGAAGGAACTGTTCATAGAGGCGTAGGCAGGGTTAAGGGAGCCAAGAGTGGATGTTGGAACACTCTGGAAGTAGAGGGTGGAGCAATAGCAGGAAGTGTTAACTATAGCCGGGTATAAAAGGGCAGAGGAAGGGAAGAGTGTTACTGGAACTCAGAGCTTAGAGCTGTGGATATAAGACTGCCCAACAGGAACAGGAACCAGAAACCTGGAACTCAGCTACTGCTAGAAAGGAAGGGAGGATGTCTCACTTCTTTACCACCCCTGCTCCCCACCCCAATCTCTTTCCATTAGCTAAACCCAAAGAAGTTAAGAGGAAGAAAGCCAGAGTGATCTTTTTTGTAGTGGACCTCGGTACTGGGAAGCACAGAGCATACAAAGGCAGTGAGTGGATTGTGGGGTGGGGTCAAGGGGTGGGGAAGAGGAGCAGTAAAGGGAGAATAGCTAGATGTGAATAGTAGTTTAATTCTCCCTTCTAGCTTCAACAGTGTGTCACCGTGCATTCTCTGCCAGTGTAGTAAGAAATCTGTGGGCTGTAGCTAAGATCCTGTGAGTGGGATCTAACAGATAAGCATTTATGACCTTAGAAAATTTATAGAACCTCTCTGTACCTCCACTTCCTGGTAAAATTAATTATTTCATGCAAAACATTTATTGACTTATGTTTTGCTTTGTCAGGTCTTAATCTAAAAGCTGGAGATGAAGCAAATGAAATAGACAAGACCTCTGCTCTCCTTGAGCTTCCTGTCTACAAATAAGCAACACATAATTTCATCAGACAGGGTAGCATATAGGGAGTAAATGCTTTGTTGTTGTTGTTTTGAAACATAGTCTCACTCTTGCCACCCAGGTTGGAGTGCAGTGGCACAATCTCGGCTCACTGCAACCTCCGCCTCCTGGGTTCAAGCGATTCTCCTGCCTCAGCCTCCCAATAGCTGGGATTAAAGGCACCTGCCACCACACCTGGCTAATTTTTGTATTTTTAGTAGAGATGGTGTTTCACCATGTTGGCCAGGCTGATCTTGGACTCCTGAGCTTAGGTGATCTGCCCTCCTCGGCCTCCCAAAGTGCTGGGATTACAGGTAAATGCTTTTTAAATGAGGTACCAATTAAGGGTTTGAAGAGGAAACTGGAAGGACAAAAACATGTCAGTACTGAGATGTGGACACAGAGGATAAACTAGTGAAGTCAAGTGACTAGACAGAAGAAGGAGAGCGCGGCAGAAAATCAGGGTGACAGGAGCATAGGAACTGTGGGGGAAAGTGGTATAACAGGTCAGAAATATAGGAAGGGCCAAATCAGATAGAGAATGGCAAGTTGGTTTGGATTTTACTTTAAGAATCCTGGGAAGTCTTTGAATGTTTATAAATTGGGGAATGTAATATGAGCTAATTTGTATTTTGAAAGGATCATTCTTACAGCTCTGTGGAGAATGCAAGCAGTTAGGATGCTATTGGAGTCTTCCAGGCAGATGATAGTGGAGGCTTGAATTGGGATGATTGAGGTAGATAAGAGAAAGGATTTGAAAGCTATTTCAAGAATGAGGCCTACATCATTCTCAGGAGAATTAAATGAGATAATACCAGTAAAATGCATACAGAAGTAGACATTTCATAAATTTAGTTCCTCTGCCATTCCTTTCTCCTGCAACACTCATGAATAATTTCTCTAACTCAGAACAAACCACAGACAGTGAATGTTATATGCACTAACTAGCTCCTGGCTCCCTGCCCTAACTATGCAAGTCCTTGGGAAAGTTCCTTATGAAATTGTCTCTCCCAACCCTTCCGTCATACTATTCCCCTTTACCCCTAACATCCGTAAGTTGTAAAGGGCTGCAGTAGTAACAAATCCAGATTTGTAATCTTATTAAAGTACTAAAGCATTTATCTTAAATTTAGTCATGGCCTGAAGATGCACTACAGGCAGTTGCCTCACGATTCTTGGAAGAAATTGAAATGTCAGAGGAAATACGAGATGGCTGTATCGACATGTGTAAAAGCTTCCACACTTCTACTGTACATTTATCAAAATCTTTCTTTGTTGAACTTCAAAGACACAATTATGTGACTCCGACCTCTTACCTTGAATTAATCTCCACCTTCAAATTATTGTTAGAAAAGAAAAGAAGGTAAAAATGAAATGTCATATTTCTAAGTAAGCTATAGAGAATTAAAAATATTTGTGTGTGCAAAAATGGCATAAATATGATGTAATAGAGGTTTATTTCATAGAACTATACTGTGAGTTTTGTTACATCTTTAAATAATTTAATCCACAAACATTTTGAGTATAGGGAGGGGTCTCAGCCTTCTCACATGGGCACATTGCCTAGCACATTGTAGATGCATAATCACTCTTGGGAGAATGAAAATATTCCAGCCAGAGCTCTGAAATATTAAGTAAACACTACTAGAGAGTGAGTTTTCTCTGATAAATAATTAGATAATAGTTAAACCCTCTCTTTGGATACTGAACAGCTGAGACTATAGGGAGGGACAGCCACGCTGTAATAAGCTCTCATTTGAAAACATCAATATAAACATGAGTAAATTTATGTGCTATAGAAAATGTCAATGTGAATTTTTTTTAATGTTCTTGAGGGTGACTTTTGTGTGCATAAAAGTTGATTCAAATATTTCCTTGGTTCTAAAAATTGAAATTCACTATGTATACTACAAAATTTAAAAACATCATAACATTAAGCTAGAAAGTAGGAAGTTTGGAAAATTTTAGTGGTTACTTTTAAAGGGGACCTTGGATTACTGTATGGCTCCATTCAAAAGCTTGTTTAGACAAAATTTTTAATGCAGTATTTATATTTTCCTTTTAAGTTCTGATTTAACAAATCAAACATTACTAGATACTTAAATAATTTATGTCTAGTGTTTTAAATGTATACATATGGTAAGTCTTAAGTACTTTTAAATGTTTGAATATTATCTATAAATTAATATGATTTCTACTTAAAAACTCAAATGTAATTTATTGCTCAGTCACATGATTTATATTGGAAGCTCAAGCCTGACCCATGAATTGAACAGACCAAATTCTTTTAAATATTAAAAAGAATACATAAAACAACAAATATACACAGATAATATAAAAATATTAATACTATGAGTTTGATTTTTGTACATATTTCTATGGTTAATTCTAAATCTTTCTGTGGCTAACCCACTATCTCAAGCATTTTGAAGCACCTTTTCTCATACTGGGTGGCATGCTACCTAGATATCAATCTGACACTCCTCATCTGTATTCATAGTGACTATTGCTGTGCTCTCCCAAGCAGGACTGTTGTCATCACTGTGGTCTATAACCCTGTGTTTGAATCATACCATTAGGAATTTTTCAACTACGTAATGAAATCTGCAATTCCCACGGTGACTGCTGCATAACTTGGCTGGAATTCATTATTTCTTTGGCTCTCAACATAATTGTCTTTCTGTGTAGAGCTTATGATCTTTAACATAATGACGCCTTGGTTTTTTCATATTTTCTTATCCAGGAGATCAAAAGCTCTTAGAGAATGATTAAATTTTGGATGTCACTCATGGCTTTTGTTTGATTGTGCACTTAGAATAGTAAGGCCACCCTAACCAAAAGAAGGATTATGAAAACAAGATACAAAGTTATAGGAAAAGTTTAAACAGACTGGTTATAAGTTTTAAAGTTACAAGGTTATAAGTTAGTCATAGCTTTTAAGGCATTTTCAAATATTCTTATTTGTCTTTCAAATTTTCCTTTTTCAAATGCTTTTCTTTTCAAAATTCCTTGCAAAGTAAAAAAATAGATATTAATTTCTCCTTTACCTCAACTAGAATTCCTACCCTGTGATTATTCTTCCCATGATGGCTAAAGCCTTCACATCTAGATAGCCAGGTAGTGCTGTAACCTAGAAGTAAGTTTTCAGGTTACCTGCCAGGAAATCTGTGGGTTAAGCTAGGAAAGCGTCACATGGGATGAGCCACAATATTGAAACCGTCTCAGGCTGGCAGGAATGAGACCTTTTCCATGCTTGTTGTATGAGGTTTCAACTGAAAGCAAACTCACAGGTAATACAGTGCCATACAGTTGGTCCCCTCTGTTCCCATTACTATCAGATATTTTGCTTGCTCAGAGGGAATTCAACATGTGACAAAAACATGGCATGCTCTCACAATTTTTTTTTTTAATTACAATCTTTTCAGTGTTCTCCAGGTTACCTTTTCCATCTCAAGCCAGTTCCTTAATACTCCAGTCTGTTTTATGAAGGGGATTTTTAAAACCATGTCATTTTTTAATTGGTGACATTATGGTATATCAAGTATTTTAAAATGAAATTACAAACAAGAGTTTTCTCTATAGAGAAATAAATATATATTTGCAGATAAATGCACATAGCATTTTCAAGTACAGTAAAATATTAAACTTTTAAAGTATGCTAAAATATTACATTATTTCTAATCATATATTATTGCTTTATAATCATTTTGCACCAAACAGGGTATGGAGCTTTATGATCTGTTCTATGTGTTACTTTTGCTTTAGTAAAAAAATCCCTATTTCAAGATGTATAATACATGTTAAAATCATTTTTTTTCACATTTGGAAACATTCAAAATAATATATTTTGAGCACTGATGTGTGCTTAAGTGATGACAAAAAGGTTTAAAGCAGCAGTAGTATTGCTGGAATCAACTTACCAACTTTAGAGGTATATCATTCATTTTGATATAGGAGTCTCCTTGCCTCATCCCCAGTGTATTTATTCTTTTGAATTTCTTTTGTATGCCTTGATAATGTATAGGTACTGAAAACACAAAAATGTATAAAACATGCTGTCTGCTCTTACTTGTACACAATCCAATGTTCTAAGGTTCATGTTTTGACAGATTGTTCATATATATGAAAATATTTTAGACTACTTCCCTAGTTATGCCTTGAAAAAGCCTAGAAAGCTCAAAAACACTTAAATGTTTCCTTAATGTAGGATACAGAGCCTCGTGATTAAGTTCATTTTGTCTATTTGCTTTCAGTGAAGTAATGAAAATGAAAAAGAGATATGAAGTGGGTTTGGAGAAACTGGATTCTGCTTCATCTCAAGTAGCAACAATGCAGTCTGAGTTGGAGGCACTACAACCTCAGTTAAAAGTTGCCAGCAAAGAGGTTGAAGAAATGATGATAATGATCGAGAAAGAGTCTATAGAAGTTGCCAAAACTGAAAAAACAGTAAAAGCTGATGAAACAATAGCAAATGAACAAGCTGTGGCTTCCAGAGCTATCAAAGATGAATGCGATGCTGACCTGGCTGGTGCCTTGCCAATACTGGAGTCAGCGCTGGCCGCCCTTGATACGCTTACTGCACAGGTAAGAGCTTCATCACACACTTTCTAGGACACATGTCATCATAGCCCAAGAAAGAAATTAGCTTTGTGTTCTAGTCTACTTTGTCTCTCCAAGTTAGCCTGCAAGATTAATGAAGTTGAAATCATTTTGAGATTGGCAAAAGAATTACCTCATTGACCTGAAAAAGTAATGCATGTGCATGCAAAAACACCCTTGAGAAGAAAGAAAGCTGCCAGATGTTGTTATAACCTACCATAAAGCAACAGTTATTTCAAGAACTTTATACATCTTAGCACTACAGTAATCAACAGTAATCAATAAGACTCGAGGTTATATTTTGATGCTAAGGGGTACCTTTTTCATATTTAGACAGTCTTGCCATTGGGATACATCTTATAGAGAATGTGATAAAGTATTGTGTTAATTAGGTCGGTGATTTTTTTTGGGGGGGATACATAATGTGTTTCATAATTATTTTACAATAGTATGTCTTAGATTTGATGAAGTATACTAAAAGTTAAGATGTGAAAGGGGAATATTTTAATTTAGAAAGATAAAGATAGATTTTTTTAAAAGTGCAGAGAATTTTGGCTAAACTTTTGGTTAGGACTCGAGAGAAGAGTACAAGTGCAGTTCTGTGACTGTCACCATTTCTACCCAGTGAACAGGGTGAGTTTCTCTATGCTTAGTTTGAAAACAGGAGCCATTACAATTACTTTAGAAACAAACACGTCTTTTAAAATAATTAACATGTTGTTATTTCAAGGATATTACAGTGGTAAAATCCATGAAGAGTCCTCCTGCTGGTGTCAAGCTTGTTATGGAAGCTATATGCATCTTGAAAGGAATCAAAGCTGACAAAATCCCTGACCCAACAGGTTCAGGGAAAAAAATAGAGGATTTCTGGGGCCCAGCTAAGAGACTTCTTGGTGACATGCGGTTTCTACAGTCACTTCATGAATATGACAAGGACAATATTCCTCCAGCTTATATGAGTATCATAAGAAAAAATTATATTCCAAATCCAGATTTTGTGCCCGAAAAAATCAGAAATGCTTCTACAGCAGCTGAAGGTCTGTGCAAATGGGTCATAGCAATGGATTCCTATGATAAGTAAGTGCCGATAAGAAGAAACCCAGCTGGTATATTTATCTTCACTTTTGGTCAGTTAAACAATATAAAATTTAAAAATTATGTGAGCGGCTTTTTGGAAAATCCTATCTGAATATGCTTTGTGTTTGCATATTTACTGGGGGCAAGGTTGTAACAACTAATAGAATAATACAGTGGTTCTTTAACTTTTTGGACTCAGGAACTGTTTATACTCTTTAAAACTATTGAAGACCCCAAAAAGATTTTATTTACCATATTAGAAATTAAAATGGAAAAATTTTTAAATGTTTATTAATTCATTTTAAAAAGCAGTGAAAATGTTGCATGTTAATATGTGTCTTATTTTTTAGAGTTTACATGTTCTTCTTTAAAGAGAAAATAATGGTGAGAAGAGTGGTATTTTATTATACCTTTACAGGTCTCTTTAGTGCATGGTCTAATGTAAGATAGCCAGACACCAAAATCTGCTTCTTCATTCATTCTTTTGCAGTATATTGTTTTGATTAAAGTATATTTTAAAAAGTCCACCTTCACACAGATGTTTAGTTGGACAAGGAAAGAGCTCATAAACTCCCTGAAGGGGCAAGTGTCTTCAGGAGCCCCAGGGGTCCTTGGACCACACTTTAAAAACTGCTGGCATAATATGTATTCTTGTGAAATGAGGAGCCTTTTTTGGTGATTATATAAGAACCAGTTATACATAAAACAACGTAATTATTATTTTTTCAAAAAACAACTGTCACAGGTTATTTTTCAAACTCATCAATTTTAATCCTTCTACATATATAGTAGTGCTATATATGTTTCAGACCATGATATATTAGTTAATGATAAATTTAATATTTGTTAGGTAGATAACATGACTGACTCCCTTTCCCAGACACTAGGGAGAGAATTTAGATCCATCTTTTTTCCTGTATAATTCCTTTTATTATCATATGCATATTTATAGGATAACTGTTTTTGGTTGAGGATGTATTCTACGATATTTTTTAAAGTAAAATGACAAAGATAAAAGATACCTCACTTTCTCCTCATCAAAACTGACCTTTAACCATTTAGGCTTCTATTGACATTGTAATAGTCTACATGAATAGACTACTCTCCTTTTGTAAGTTATCAAAATTCATACTGGCAAAATGTTTTTTGAGTAAAAAAAATTATGTGAAAACACTGTGTATTTGTCTGTTTTAATGACCATTTCTTGTGTTCAGGATCAAGTTTGGTTGATTCTTAGATAAAACATAGAATATAGAAATCAGTTTAGAGTTTTGCACAAAGAAGTGTTTTGGGTCATAGTAAGGATATTAGAAAAGTAAATTCGGTGGGAGAAAGTCTACTGGAATATTAAATGAATATTTAATTTTTCAATTTTACTTTTTGCAGAGTGGCAAAAGTAGTAGCTCCCAAAAAGATAAAACTGGCTGCAGCTGAAGGGGAGCTTAAAATTGCCATGGATGGTCTTAGAAAGAAGCAGGCAGCCCTTAAGGAAGTTCAGGACAAGCTGGCGAGGCTTCAAGACACACTTGAATTAAATAAACAAAAGAAGGCTGACCTGGAAAACCAGGTATGTTCTGATATAGAGAAAAATAGACAAATTCTCAGTTATCGTAACTAATAAAGATGTTCATACTAGCAAATAACACACCAGTCCTGTTTCCTTCTTGGTCAGGGATTGGCAAACTATGGCCTGCAGGCCATATCTGCCCATCGCTTGTTTTCGTATGGCCCAAGAGCTAATAATGGTTTTGACATTTTAAAATAATTACATATTAATGGCCACATAAGTATCTGCATAATACATAATAACCTCAGTTTTACTGCTTGGGTTACAAAGACGAAAATATTTATTCTCTAGCCCTTTCCAAAAAAAAAAAAAAAAAAAAAAATGCCGGTCTCTCTGCCTTAGGTTAGTAAAATATTGAGCTAGATTATTTAGTCATTTTTCACTTTGCAAGTAAGGAAATTGAGAACCAAAATGTTAAGTGACCTTGGTTGTGTAATAGTTAATGGCAGAGCTGAAATTGGAACTCAGTACTCAAAACCATATACTACTAAAAATGCTTTCAAGACTAAAAATATTGCTCTAATTTAATTAGTGATGCCATTTGGAAAAATTAACTGCTAAAGTCTGATTATGGTCCAGAAGAAAAGTCAAAATGTTTCATAACAGTTGACATTTACTGAATGCTTATTATATACAAGGCCCTGTTGTTCTAAGAACATTATGTGTTACACCATTTATTCTTACAACAACCTTTTGAGGGAAGTAATCATTTTGTAACATTAAAAGAAACTAAAGAACAGAAAGATCAAACAACTTGTTTATCGTCAACCCAGCTTCTGATCATTAAGTCTAAAACCTGAACCCAGGCAACCTGACGCTAATAGCTGTTCTCTTTCCAAGACACCAGACTGCCTCTTTCTATAGTATCTATCCTGTATTCTATATTTGCACAAATGTAAGACATTGTGCTAATCATCAGAAGTATAACCTATTATGGCATGATTTTTGAATGATCAGTTTTAAATTATACAACCAATAAATCGTTATGCAGTTGCTGTCTTTAGACATTTTAAAATTCTCCTATATGTTTGAAAATTTTATTTTTATAATAAAATGTTAGAAACTTATGGTAATGTAAAATGAACATATGCATATATGTGTATTTAAAATGTGCTTTTGGAGGTAACATTTTAGCTAAAATATTTTTGCTTAGTACTTTCTGATGGCAACTTTGTCATAGTCCAAGACCTGATTCAGTTTATCATAAACATTGTTGAAAGAATAGGTGAGGAAAGAAACTAGAAAGACAAAAGATATTTAAAGAGAGAAAGTTAAAAGGGAAAAAAATTAAATTTAGGAAGTATCACAAATACTACAATTACATACCATTTGCTTTTTTCAAACCTATCTTTAGATAAACTGATATAGAATTATACATATTTTAATCCAAAATCATTGACTTAATATAAATTTTAATAACATTAGTAAAAAGCATAAGCCAAATTCTTACTCCAAAATAATCTAAATGTCTTTGCTTTTGTTGATTGTTGAATTTTTCTTTTCATGTAAATTATTTTTGAACGTCAAGATAAGCTTTATTTAATCTTCTTACAAGAATAATGATGTTAAGGTACTTAAAAATTTAATCAAAATAATTTACATATTCCGCTGGAATATTGCTATTGTGTGAACTGAAATAACTTTCACCAAGTTTTCCACCTTCATAATTGTGTCTCTTTTTTATCATATTGCTTAATTACATAATCATATTTGGTTGACAGTCCTATGTACCAAATGAGCCCTCCACTATTGATTGATGTCCTGATTTAAGCTGAATTGCAAGTGCCTGAGTAGTTTGACACAATTTAACAAACCTGAAAATTGTGCTTTGTAAATAATCATAAATTATTAAAACTTTCAAACATTTAACCTTTAAGACCATAATAAAATCAACCATCAGTTAATGAAGTGAAAAGGTTTGTAGAATACTGAAAGTGCATCTAGATTATTTAAAATGGAGATAAAACATCTATATTTGCAGAAGAATATCCTTTTATTAATTAATATTCATTGTCTTGTACTGTATGTCATTTTCTTAAATAGGGCTGCTTTTTGCATTATGTGATAAATATTTGTTAATTTCATAAATTATATTAAATACTTTATATTTACAAATTCTAAAATATCATGGACTTTCCTATGTTGTAGTGGCATAGGAAATCCCAGACAGAAGTCTGTAATTAAAAATAATAATTTACTTCTGAGGGTAAAATCTTACAGAATTTTAGACTTACTGTACTTATAAATGTTGATAAAAACTCACTTTTATTTTTGAGGTTGACCTGTGCAGCAAAAAACTAGAACGAGCTGAGCAGTTGATTGGAGGCCTTGGAGGTGAGAAAACTAGATGGAGCCACACAGCTCTGGACCTAGGGCAGCTGTACATCAACTTGACCGGGGATATCCTCATTTCCTCAGGAGTAGTTGCTTACCTCGGAGCCTTCACATCCACCTATAGACAGGTAGGGGATGCTATTCTATCTCTTCCTGACCCTCTGCCCATCACAGCCAATATTGCCAATATTTGGGGTTTTGTTTCACTTTGGTTTCAGTTTTTTGATAAGTACAAGGAGGAAGATATTTTTAAATAATTTCTACTTATGGATTTTAGTTATTCTATAAATTAGCTGGTTAGCCAAATGATGCCATGTAATATACTCTTCAAAAATCTAACTGCTTTAAAAACAAAAATATCTACTTTAAAATGTAATGTGAAAATGGGGAGTCTCTGAACCTATTCTAGTGTGGGGCATCCTGATTAAAAATAAATTAAAAAAATAAATAAAGTAATGGGAAGATGGTAGATTCTACTGATAAAATCTCAGTTCCTAAGCAAGTATTATAAAAAAGGTATGAGGACTGTGTGTGTGTGTATGTGTATGTGTACACTTAACAACTGTTTCCTATCACTCTCCATAGTAAGCCATTTCAAAATCATTTCAGAGAATGAAACTTGAGGGTAGGAAAAGGTGAGCCTGCCTAAAACCCTGTTGATAAGTGGCTTTGTTCCTTAGAAAACAAGCCCTATGTTCCCTGCTTTGTTTCCCATTTATCCAACTGATTCTGCCTCTTTCTTCTTTCTCCCTGGCCCAACACCTAACCCTAGGAGTTAATCCTAATTATTCTTCCTGTTTTTCTCTTCTGCTTTTTAGTTTTTTAAGGAATGAGAGACCCAGCATACTCTTCAGCTCTTTTTAGAAAAACAGAACTGGAATCCAACCTGGGTCATGGCCCTATCAAAGCAGGCAGAGAAATTTAGAAAAATTAAGATAACTAAAAGAAAAACGGGGTGGGATGATAATGAGAATAAAAGAAGGGAGGAATTCAGAACATTTGGCAGTAGGTTTTGGTGTCAAGCGAGAAAGAGCACGTGTTAATATTTGTGGAGGGCTTTATGTATCACTGAGCATTGGCTTGCACGTGGTCTGAGTTGAGCCTCACTTAATTTCAGAACTGTCTCTTAAAGAGGGTTGACTCTTGGTGCCACTGTTATGCTTTAATTGGTGTTATTGTTTTTAACTAAATGTTTGAAATCCTTACCTACAGAGTGCTTCTGTCTTTAGCATTCTGTGGTTATCTGCATCCTAATTAGCCCTCTTCCTACTCTTCTACATTGACACTTTGAACAATAAAAGGAGTAGCTTCAGCCACCCTTACCTTTCCCTGCTGGTTCAGAGCACACCCCTAGGTGTCTGCACTGGCTCCTGTCTAGCATTCCAGAGCTAAGCAGAAAGTGTATTAGCACTACCCAGTGCACTAGCAAAATCCACTGTACCCAGTGCTTGAAGAGCTAGGTGTGCCATCCCTCCCAGGCCCTCTCTGACAGACTCACTCCAAGGAACTGCATCTTTTGACTTTGCCATCACCTGGCTACTATCCAGACGAGGGGCTGCTAGTCAGACCATCACACAAATGCTTCAAGGGTGCATTGAGCAACTGAACTGAGACCTTGAAAATTTACTGATAGACACAAAGCCACATTCAACTTAAGCACAAAACTTGGCAAAGCTCAGAATTCCTCTGTGAACTCATTCACTATCCAAACACTTGATTCAATTAGTCACTTCATCCCTTGCCACCTCATCTCTGTGAAGGCTTGAAGGCAATCTTCTTTCTTCCTTGCTTCACTGGATCAACCTGTTTTAACTTTCCTTAACCAGTGTCTCATGTCACCATTCCTTCCTGTGGATTAATTCTTGGAGTCCTACCTTGTAATCTCACTTTTTTGTCTGTTTCTCTCAGGTCAAGACAGCTAGCAGTTTATTTTCCATCAAAACTGTCTCATTCAATTTTCAGCATAAGGGTTGGAAGGTAACATCAAGGCTCTGCCCAGAGCCCCTCCTGGCTTCTGTGTGCGTTCACACTCAACAACTATCACCTGTGGCTCTTTCTGTCAGGCTTCCCTTGGGTTCTTAGAACCCACTTTACCCAATGTTTGGAGAGCTAGAAGTGCCTGGGAATGTACTTCCCTCTTCGGCAGCCCTTAATGAATCATTGAAGGGAGCATGGGAGTCTCTCTCCCTTCCCTCTGGTTGGGACAGCTCCAAGGAATAGCTTACACTACGGAGGTTCCCTGTGGCATCTAACTGAGGCCACCTACTGCAGAATTTAGGCTGCTCCTTCACCCTTTGTTGGCTCCTACACCTCCTTGTCCTGCTTCCCCCTGCATCCTTTCCTCAGCATGTCACCTCACATGAATCTTCATCCCAGCGTCTGCTTCAGGGAACCCAAACTAAGAGGCCTTCCAACATTTGGTCCTTTTCTGACATCAAAGGGTTTCAAGTCTCTGAACATCAAGGGCCCTCAATAAATAACTGCATTTCCTCTCCAACCTTGAATCTGAGTAGTTGTCAATTATTTATCAACTCTTTTGTACAGTTCCTGGCATTTTTCATAAATAAAACATAGAAAACTTCAATTCTCCCAGAAAAACTGGGCCCATAGCACTCCACTACAATGCCTGTGCCAACTCCCAAAACAGAATCCTACAGTGCTATTAAGAACATGTGAGCCCTGGGTTTGAATTAATTTGAACCTTCTAGTTGACCTTTTCTCTGCCAATAACCAAAGTCAAAACTGTTTTAACGGTGTTGGATATTTTCGCCGAGATGACACTCTTAATAGCCAGTTTTCCACTTCTACCATCTCTTTCTCTCCTTTTTCACTTTTCATGACCATATGCTAGCAAATCCATCATCTAATCACCTGATTACCAGCCAGGACCATTGGCTTGAATTTTGAGATGCTTGTTCAGAGTCCTCCAAGCTCATTTTGGTTATTCTCTGATATTACGCCTTATAGACATGTAATTAGGCTTCTTAAATTGCTAGTCCAGAGTTCATCTGTAGTAACATACTAAACCTGTCAACTCTAAACAGAGCACTCCGCAGAAACTATTGCTTCTATTTTCTCCACTTCTTCGCTGTGTTGTGGACTAGCATACCTACTCCAGCATCAAGCTAAATCCAAGAAAGCTTGCAGATGTCTCCAAAATGGCTGTAGGCCAACCTACAGTATGAAAACAAAGAGAACAAAACATTCCAGTAGTGCTAGACGAGGTGGCTCAAACCTATAATCCCAGCACTTTGGGAGGCAGAGATGGGCAGATTGCTTGAGCTCAGGAGTTTGAGACCAGCCTGGACAACATAGTAAAACCTCTTCTCTACAAAAAATACCAAAAAAAAAAAAAAAAAAAAAAAAAGCTGGGCATGGTGATGTGTGCCCGTAGTCCCAGTACTACTTAGAGGCTGAGGTGGGAGGATTGCCTGAGGCCAGGAGGCAGAGGTTGCAGTGAGCCAAGATCAGGCCACTGCACTCCAGCCTAGTGACAGAGTGAGACTCCATCTCAAAAAAACCATTAAATTTTAAAAATATAACAAAACATGCCAGAAGCAACTGTCTACAGAACTCAAATTGGAAATGCTATCTGTCCCTCCTCCCTACATAGCAATACCATCTGTTCCTCGTATCCACAACCAAGTAAAACAGTCAGATTATATTTATTAAGTACTTATGATAGGCAGAATTTTGGTCCCTATGATCTTCACCTCTCAGTGTTATACCTGTAACTATGCCACGTTACATGGCAAAGGGACTTTGCAGATGGAATTATGGTTGCTAGTCAGCTGAGCTTAAAGTAGGAAGATCATCTTTGGTTATCTTGGACTTCACTGTAAGACAAGCCTGAAATGTCTTTTTTGAGCAAGAGGAAGGAAGTACCCAGAGAAAGATGGGGCCATATCAAAAGGACACAAAATTTACCTTAAGGGTATTCCCACTGGCCAAATTTTGGAAAATTTCAGCATCACAATAAATAGTGGCAGTAACATATTATATAATTCATTAGATAAAATGTGAAAAAGATGAATCTATGCTGACATAAATTAATAATGAAAAAATGGAATGTTTGACAAAAAACAGGTCATTTTCATGGTTACAAAGTTATCTCCTGCAGAATCTTATTACTTGCAAAAGGAATGGGGAAAAGAGCAATTTAACAGTTGGGAGGCTATAATATAATATTTCACAAGTGCTGTCTTAACCATTTTAAATAATAGCTAAAAACTTGGAATTCTTTCTCCTGAGCAGTTTGCTAAGCCCTCACCCCAACCATTTTCTTTATTAGGCTCAAACACTCCTGGGTTACAATAGCTAGCTTCCAGAGGCCCCCAGATACCAGAGACAGCCCCTTCTTCCTTGCACCCACAGAATGATTCAGAATACCCAATCCCCAGGAAACCTATGAAACCCAGCTAACTCCATCCCATTTACCACACATGAACTGCCTCCCGCAGCTCTGGCTTGCTGCTACTCTGTCTCCTTGCTGCTACTCTGTCTGGCTTGCTGCTACTCCTGACAACACCCCATGTGGCCTGTGTATGACCTTCTCTCATTTGAAGCTGTAACTAACAGGGTTCTGCCTTTCATTTATCTGAGTGTCTTTGCATTGCATCCCACCATCTGAAGAATCTATAATCACCCATAAGCTCATGTAATTATGAGACAGAAGCCTGGCAGACAACACTTTAATCAAGTGATAAAAATTAGTATAATCAGTAAATGAACAATTTGAAATTGTGTGCCATCTGATGGATGCAATGAGAAGAGCACGTGATTTCTGTGATATTCCTGCCAAAGATGCATAACCTGAAATGAATCATGATGGAATATCATACAGACCCAGTTGTAGGGCATTCTACATAATATTAACGGGCTTATCAAGGTCATGAATGTCATCAATTCCCCCGAAATCATAATGGCCTTTCTTGTGCAAACCTCAAGGAATGTTGGTCCAGCCTACTTAGCAAGAGCCTGAGGGAGATGGCAGTGCCCAGCACACCCTCTCAGCCAGCACCATCTATGAGCATCCAGCACCCTCATCAACCCAGAGGCTGGTACCAGCACCATACATATCCACCTTCCCCTTGCCTTCTCCTGTTTTCTCTCCAGTTATGTCTTTCCCTATTTCTGAAATATTTGATCTGTAAACTGAACTTGGATGTTGACTTCTGACTTTCTGAATAGGAACCTTGGCTTGTAGTACCCCCGTGGTTCCTGCACATCCTGCAGACTGTCCCCCAGGTAGAGTCTCACAAACTGCAGTGTGTGCCCTGATCCTTGCTGGCACTGAAATGCCCTGCCATGGCCTCTCACAGGGCATGTGAGTCAGAAGTAAATGTTTTCCATCTCTCCTACTGGCTCAAAATGGATTTACTTTTCTATCATTGTATGTGCTAGATATTTGTAACACAAAGAAAATACTTAGAAAAATGTGGTGGTCCTAATGACTTTGTAAAGTGATGCTTTATTCTTTTTTTTAACTCAGGTTCAGGGGTACACATGCAGGTTTTTTACATAAGTAAATTGTGTTTGTATACCAGGGTTTGGTATACAGATTATGTTATCACCCAGGTAATAAGCATAGTATCTGATAAGTAGTTTTTCAGTCTTCACTCTCTTCCTACCCTCCATCCTCAAGTAGGCCCCAGTGTCTGTTGCTCCCTTTGTGTCCACGTGTTCTCATCATTTAGCTCTCACTTGTAAGTGAGAACATAAGAGTATTTGGTTTTCTTTTCCTGCATTAGTTTCCTTAGGTTAATGGTCTCCAGTTACACCCATGTTGCTGCAGAGGACATGATCTTATTCTTTTTTATGGCTGCATAGTATTCTATGGTATATATGCACTATTTGGGTTGATTCTATGTCTTTGCTTTTGTGAATAGTGCTGCAGTGAACATACACGTGTATTAGGTTTCTCTAGAGGGACAGAACTAATAGGATAGATACATATATAAAGGGATGTTTATTAAGTAGTATTAACTCAAAGGATCACAAGGTCCCACAACAGGCTGTCTGCAAGCTGAGGAGCAAGGAAGCCAGTCTGAGTCCCAAAGCTGAAGAACTTGGAGTCTGGTGTTCAAGGGCAGGAAACCTCCAGCATGGGAGAAAGATACAGGCTGAAAGGCTAAGCCAGTGTAGCCTTTTCACGTTTTTTCTGCCTGCTTTATATATTGGCTGTGCTGGCAGCTGATTAGATGGTGCCTACCCAGATTAAATATGGGTCTGCCTTTCAGCCCACTGACTCAAATGTTAATCTCCTTTGGTAACACCCTCACAGACATACCCAGGATCAATTGTTTGCATCCTTCAGTCCAATCAAGTTGACACTCATTATTAACCATCACAGCATGCTTGTGTCTTTATAGTAGAACAATTTTTATTTCTTTAGGCATATACCCAGTAATGGGATTGTTGGGTTGAATAAGAGTTTTAAGTTGTTTGAGAAAAACTACACTGCTCTGCACAATGGCTGAACTAATTTACATTCTCACTGGTGGTGTATAAACAGTCCCATTTCTCCATAACCTCACCAGCATCTGCTGTTTTTTCACTTTTAGCAAAAGCCATTCTTATTGGTGTGAGATGGTATTTCATTGTGGTTTTGATTTACATTTCTCTAATGATTAGTGATGTTGAGCATTTTTTCATATCCTTATGGCTACGTATATGTCTTCTGTTGAGAAGTATCTGTTCATGTCCTTTGCCTACTTTTGAATGGGGTTGTTTTTTGCTTATTAAGTTCCTTATAGATTCTAGATATAGACCTTTGTCAGATGCACAGTTTGTAAATGTTTTCTCCCCATTCTGTAGGTTGTCTCTTTACTCTTCTGATAGTTTATTTTGCTGTGCAGAAGCTCTTTAGTTTAAATAAGTCTTGTCATTTTTTGGTTTTGGTGCGATTGTTTTTGGCATCCTTGCCATTAAATCTTTGCCAGGACCTATGTCTAGAATAGTATTTCCTAGGTTTTCTTCTAAGGTTTTATAGTTTTAGGTTTTACACAGAAGTCTTTAATCCAGCTTAAGTTGATTTTTACATATGGTGTAATAAAGGGGTCCAATTTCAATCTTCTGCATATGGCCAGCCAGTTATCCTAGCACTATTTATTGAATGGGGAGTCCCTTCTCCATTGCTTATTTTTGTCAACTGTGTCAAAGATCAGATGCTTGTAGGTGTACAGCTTTATTTCTGTGCTCTCTATTCTGTTCCATTGGTCTATGTGTCTGTTTTTGTACTGATATCATGCTGTTTTGGTTATTGGAGCCTTGCAGTATAGTTCAAAGTCAGATCATGTGATGCTGCTGCCTTTGTTCTTTTTGCTTAGAATGGCTTTGGCTATTCAGGCTCTTTGTTGGTTCCATATGAATCTTAGAATTTTTTTTTCCAAATTCTGTGAAAAATATCATTGGTAGTTTGATAGGAATAACATTGAAAATGAAGGTTTAGAATAACAATTGGTAATTATTTTTTCCAGATACAGAATTCTGACTTAAGTGCTCAATCTAGACTTTATCTCAACATTGAATATGTTGAGTACATAGCTGACCTTCTAAGTTAGAATTTTATTTGAAATAAGAATCTGAGAAACACAAATCATTTTTGAGGTAGAGTTTCCACAATGGTTTGTTGAATCAATGAATAAAATATAAATTGAGGAATTAACAAAGCATGCTTTTGATAACCGCCAGTCTCATTTCTTTATTTTTCTGTGTATGTTCTAAAGAACCAAACTAAGGAGTGGACAACTTTGTGCAAAGGAAGAGCTATCCCCTGCTCAGATGATTATTCCCTTATGGGTACTCTGGGAGAAGCTGTGACAATTCGAACTTGGAATATTGCTGGATTACCTTCTGACTCATTTTCCATTGATAATGGGATAATCATAATGTAAGAAAAATATTTTCTCACAAATGGTGTTTATCAAATAATCAGTAGATTTATCTGTGTTCCTTCTAACAATTTTAGGTAGCAAACTTTTACAGTATTAAAAAATTACTTCACTAATTAGTGAAATTAAGTATGACTAATCACTTTCTTCTCCTATTAATATTATAATAGTTGAGTATTAGACACATAAGTAAACAAACCAACCAGGTGACTTTTACTTAATTTTTAAAAATTAATTTTTAGCAAATAGAGCAAAACCCTGCTTTAAGCAAGGGAAGTCCAAAATTTTCATTCCCATAAAATACACGGTTTTGTTACTAGAGGTTAATGAACTGTGGAGCAGTGCGTCATTGATGGTGATTCTGCAGGTGTTCCGAATGCTGTCTTAGTATCTAGCGTGGGACTATTTTAAATTAGATGGATATATTTCTGGGTCCTATCCTGATAGGGATTAGTAGCCATTATAGTTGTAATTGCCTGATTAGTAGAGAAATCCTGTGTAGACTGGGCTGGGAGATTATTAAAGGCTTGTCTGCTTCACTCTCTCCTCAAGGTCTCACATCCCAGAAACCAAGGACTTCAGCCTATCACAGTGTGAGGACAACCTTGTTATTTCCAAGTTCACATTACCATGAGCCTTTTATCACTCAGCCAGTTTTCTTGGGGTTTTAGCATGTTAACAATAGCACAGATATTTCCTACCTCTGTATTACATGACTGTTTTGACTAGTTGTTAGGTTACTATGAAAAAGTAACTGATATGATGGTACTTTTTAAAGTAAAAATGGTTGTGGCATGTGAACTTTTAAAATAGAAGTAAACATTAAATGTGGAGACCATTCCTAAATTTTATGTATGTAGTATTTATGAAAATAATTTTACAAATTAAAACTCTGGTGAACACATTTGTTTTTCAATAAATTATCCTAATAAATGGATTTCTTTAGCATTTATTTACTAAATTGTTTTATAAGAATTTGAGGTATGTGCAATATGATGTTAATATAAAACAAGATAAAATCTGATGAGACCACCTAGGGGAAGTTAAAGGAGTAGTTACTGTTAGAATTTGAGACAAGCTAATCCCTAAAGCTGGGCCCTACATTAAATTCAAAGTTTTCTGATAACTAAGGCAAAAAGAAAAAGCTGTATCACATAGTTCTTGTTTGTTAACCAAATAAACTGTAGCTAGAGAGACCAAGGAGCTAAAGTTAAATTTAATTATTTTGTCTATTTAGAGAAAAGATTACAAAGCCTTGCTTTGAGGAACTAAAATATCAGGTACTCTGATCCAATAATCTAAATTAATCCAAGGAGAAGTTAGATAATCTGGATCAATGATGAATATGTGCATTAGCTGGCTGCTAAAATAAAGATTTTAGCAGAATTTTAAGTGCCATTTACCAAGCACAGAATGGAAGCTCATTGTTGGATTATTTAACATGTGGCATGCAGACAGTTTGTGTTGATGTTTAGTGTTAGAATATACCTTACAGATTGACACAGGTGGGAGATTTCTGAAATTTTGGAAGTCTGACATTTACTTTCACTTTTGTCTAGCTGAACCAATTAACTACAGCATAAAAATAGTCCAATTTTTGCTACTTTTGTTATTGTTATTGTTTTTAATCTCAGAAAAGAGCTTTAGCTCTTCTTAAGCTCTTGTCAATGTAGCTGGTCATGTCCTACATATTGGTAGTTACTGAAGTGGTAGTCATAGTTTTGACTTGCAATTTACATGTTATGGTTATTTCTAGCAGGATATCTGTAACCACTTTATCCATCATCAAAGGCCAAATTGCATCTTACTTTCTAGCAAATAAATATACCCTTACATTTGAATCTAGCATATTTCAAAAATAATGGAACTGTTGATGCATATATCTGCATTTAAGATCCTAAACTGTTCAGTGATTATTTTTCAAGACAACACCCTCACATTTTGGGAGGGATGAAGATAGAAAATGATGTTAATGATTCATAACCCCTATATCTTTACTATTCATTTGTAAACATGTTGAAATGTTAGCAAAAAGTTATGGTAGCAACTATACTAAGAAGAAAATATTAACAATTTTCGTTTTTGGCTTCTTTTCCCAATGTATTTTTATAATCTTACACGGAAAGCTTTCAGTAAATAGGTTTAGAGTGATCACTTTGAAATATCAGCTAAGTATCTTCTTGTGCAATGCTTGACAATGATAATATCTAATATTGAGCATTCACGGAGGACCTAATCCTGTGCTAGTGCTTTTCACATATTATCTCAGCTAAGTGAGGAGATGATTATTTAGGAAAACCAGAAGAATCTATAAAATTTGGGCAAGTTAGAAAATAATTAACTTTTGGGGCTATTGACACCTAAAGGTCCCTGTCTAATTAAAATTTCAAAGTTTAGTGATGACATTAAATGGAATTAGATTGTATCTGAACATTTCATAGGTAAAAGACTAGGATTGTTTAACATCCTGGTAAATGGATGAGACCTGTATTTGATGTAACTCTGCTTTTTTAAAAAGTAAGTTTTCATTTCTGTAGGAGAGAGATATTTGAGGTTTAATTCAGTAGCAATAATAACTGAGAAGAATAACACCTTACTTTGTCTGTTTTTATGAATTTATGTGTGTGTGTAAAAAGGAAAATATCAAAACTCTGAAATGTACTGCTGCTTTTTATTCAAAATCTGTGTTCTGTGATACTGCTGTGAATGTATATTTTCACTTTAGAAGTCTGTATTTTCAAAAAACCCACAAAAGCACCAAATAACAATCCTCTCTAGACAGTAACAAAAGAATACAAACTGTCAAAACTTGGAACATCGAGTGCTATAAAAATTCAATTTCCATTTGGGAACCACTGATTTTAAAGCCTTTGTAGATTCAAGAATGTTTGATGGAGGAAGTAAGAGAAAGGTTATGTGGAGAAAAACATTTTCTTGTTAAAAAAAAAACAAAAACAAAATAATAATGGAAAAGTAAGCAAGTAAATATAGTGCTTGTTCATTTCGAATTCAGTATTTGTATTCATCCAAAGAGTGAAGCTATTTAAATCTGTTTGTTGCATACAGTTTTCCACAGTTGTTGATATATTTTTTTAAACGACCATTTTCTTTTCATCTGCACTGAAAAATATCTCCTTCAAAATTTTATTCATCTAACATGTTACTCTGTAGAACCCCAAATCTTTAAAATTGGATATTAGCTGAAGTCACAAACATCCTGTCTTTGAATAGAAAAAAGATGTTACATTAAGACTATTGTCTGGGGAAAATAAGTTTGATATAGTTATTAACTGGATATGGAACAACAAAACGTCTGTTTGTGTATAACTACACACGCACACACATATAGGGAGAGTGTTGCAGGGGAGGAAAGAGAAAGAGAGAGACAGTGGAGATACACAATTGTTTCAGCACAATTTGTTGAAAACATTATCCTTTTTAAAAAACAGATTGCCTTTACATCTTTTTTTTTTTTTTTTTGGCTATTCAATGCAAAATAATCCTCTTCAGGTTTACTGAGGTGGCTGACCACATCTCAACCAAAGCCACCTCTAAACTGGAATTTAGTGGCTGACCCAGCCCCAGCCTC